>BSBK01009137.1:0-90000 GCA_027943335.1 Chamaecyparis obtusa
ATATATATATATATATATGTATGTATATAGATATATATATATACATATGTATATATATATATATATATATATATGTATGTATATAGATATATATGATATAACATATGTATAATATATAATACATATGTATATATATATATATATGTATGATATGTGATATATATATATATATATGTATATATATATATATATATGTATATATATATATATATGTATATATATATATATATATATATATATATATATATATATATATATATATATATATATATATATATATATATATATATATATATTACGCCGACAGTAATCCTTCTGAGGCGCCTATTGTAGCTTGCAATTTAAAGAAAATAGGCACCTCGAGAAGGATTACTCTCGGCGTAACATATATATATAAGCTAGTGGCAGTCGCAGCGCAACACAGTAGACATTTCAAGAATTGTAAATATATATATATATATATATATATATATATATATAATATATATATATATATATATATATATATATATATATATATATATATATATATATATATATATATATATATATATATATATATATATAGGTTTAACATTGTAAAAAAAAAAATGTATATATATAGTTCTAAATTATAAATTATTAAAATTATTTGAAACTGGGTAAGAGTTAGGGTTAGTAGGAAATTTAACGTTATGACTTAGGGTTCAGGTAAGAATTACGGTTAGGGTTACATATAGGGTGAGAGTTAGGGTTAGTAAGATATTTTATGGTATGAGTCAGGGTTCGAGTTAGGCTTAGGGTTAAGGTTAGGGATAGGGTGAGAGTGAGGGTTAGGGATAGGGTTAGAGTTAGTGTAACATTAAGGTTTTAGATTAGGGTAAGGGAATAGGATTAGGGTTAGATTTTAGGAATTGTAATGTTTATGTATATATATATAATAATTAGGTTTAATGTTGTAAAAAAAAAAAAGTATATATATAGTTCTAAATTAGAAATTATTAAAATTATTTGAAACCGGGTAAGAGTTAGGGTTAGTAGGACATTTAACGTTATGACTTAGGGTTCGGGTAAGAGTTACGGTTAGGGTTACATATAGGGTGAGAGTTAGGGTTAGTAAGATATTTTATGGTATGAGTCAAGGTTTGAGTTAGGCTTAGGGTTAGGGTTAGGGATAGGGTGAGAGTGAGGGTTAGGGTTAGGGTTAGGGATAGGGTGAGAGTTAGTGTAACATTAAGGTTTTAGATTAGGGTAAGGGAATAGGATTAGGGTTAGATTTTAGGAATTGTAATGTTTATGTATATATATAGTTATAAATAATAAATTATTAAAATGATTTGAAACGGGGTAAGAGTTAGGGTTTAGTAGGTCATTTTATGTTATGACGTAGGGTTCGCATAAGAGTTAGTGGTAGGGTTAGGATTATCGATACGGTGATAGTTCATGTTAATAGGATATGTAACGTTATGATTTATGCAAAAAAGTAAAAGTACATTACAGTTAGGGTTAGGGTTATGATTAGAGTTATGATTACTATTATATTTAGTTATTTCATGAGGGTTAATCGTGGGTTAATGATGTGATGCACAGTGTTATGTTTCGATTAGTATTAGGGTTGTAATTAGGGCTAGGGTTCGGGTAAGAGTTGTAATTAGGGTTAGGGTTAGGGATAGGGTGAGATTAATGATGTGGTTAGGGATATGATGTTAGGTTTAGAATTATGATTACTATCATATTTAGTGTAACATTAAGGTTTAAGATTAGGATAAGGGAATAGGATTAGGGTTACAATTATGATTACTATCATATTTAGTGTAACATTAAGGTTTTAGATTAGGGTAAGGGAATAGGATTAGGGTTAGTGGTAGGGTTAGAGTTATTGATACAGTGATAGTTCATGTTAATAGGATATGTAACGTTATGATTTATGCAAAAAAGTAAAAAGTATGTTACAGTTCTAGGGTTAGGGTTACAATTAGAGTTATGATTACTATTATATTTAGTTATTTCATGAGGGTTAATCATGGGTTAATGATGTGATGCGCAATGTTATGTTTCAATTAGTATTAGGGTTGTAATTAAGGTTAGGGTTTGGGTAAGAGTTGTAATTAGGGTTAGGGTTAGGGATAGGGTGAGATTAGTGATGTGGTTAGGGATATGATGTTAGGTTTTGAATTATGATTACTATCATATTTAGTGTAACGTTAAGGTTTAAGATTAGGATAAGGGAACAAGATTAGGGTTACAATTATGATTAGGGTTAGTGTTAAGTGTAACATTAAGGTTTAACATTAGGGTAAGGGAATAGGATTAGGGTTACATTTTAGGAATTATAATGTTTATGTATATATATAGTTATAAATAATAAATTATTAAATTTATTTGAAACTAGGTAAGAGTTAGGGTTTAGTAGGTCATTTTATGTTATGACGTAGGGTTCACAGAAGAGTTAGTGGTAGGGTTACGGTAAGAGTTGTAATTAGGGTTAGGGTTAAGGATAGGGTGAGATTAATGATGTGGTTAGGGATATGATGTTAGGTTTAGAATTATGATTACTATCATATTTAGTGTAACATTAAGGTTTAAGATTAGGATAAGGGAATAGGATTAGGGTTACAATTATGATTACTATCATATTTAGTGTAACATTAAGGTTTTAGATTAGGGTAAGGGAATAGGATTAGGGTTAGTGGTAGGGTTAGAGTTATCGATACAGTGATAGTTCATGTTAATAGGATATGTAACATTATGATTTATGCAAAAAAGTAAAAAGTACGTTACAGTTCTAGGGTTAGGGTTACGATTAGAGTTATGATTACTATTATATTCAGTTATTTCATGAGGGTTAATCATGGGTTAATGATGTGATGCACAGTGTTATGTTTCAATTAGTATTAGGGTTGTAATTAGGGTTAGGGTTAGGGATAGGGTGAGATTAGTGATGTGGTTAGGGATATGATGTTAGGTTTAGAATTCTAATTACTATCATATTTAGTGTAACATTAAGGTTTAAGATTAGGATAAGGGAACATGATTAGGGTTACAATTATGATTAGGGTTAGTGTTAAGTGTAACATTAAGGTTTAACATTAGGGTAAGGGAATAGGATTAGGGTTACATTTTAGGAATTATAATGTTTACGTATATATGTAGTTATAAATAATAAATTATTAAATTTATTTGAAACTAGGTAAGAGTTAGGGTTTAGTAGGTCATTTTATGTTATGACGTAGGGTTCGCAGAAGAGTTAGTGGTAGGGTTACGGTTATCACTACAATGAGAGTTCATGTTAATAAGATATGAAACGTTATGATTTATGCAAAAAAGTAAGAGTACGTTACATGTAGGGTTAGGGTTACGATTAGAGTTATAAATAGTATTATATTTAGTTATTTCATGAGGGTTAATCGCGGGTTAATGATGTGATGCGTAGTGTTAGGGTTTAGTAGGTCATTTTATGTTATGACTTAGGGTTCAAGTAAGAGTTAGTGGTAGGGTTACGGTTATCGATAGGGGGAGAATTCAGGTTAATAGGATATTTAACATTATGATTTATGCTTGAAGTAAGAGTACGTTATAGTTAGGGTTAGGGTTACGATCAGAGTTATGATTAGTTTTACATTTAGTTATTTCACGAGGGTTAATCATGGGTTAATGATGTGATGCACAATGTTAAGTTTGGATTACTATTAGGGCTAAAATAAAAAATTAGTTTTTATATTTAAAGATGATAAATTATTATAATAAATTGACATTGGATAAGGGTTAGGGTTTATTATATTTTAAAATGATAAATTATTATAATAAGTTGACATTGGATAAGGGTTAGGATTTAGTAGGTCATTTTATGTCATGACGTAGGATTCGAGTAAGAGTTAGTGGCAGGGTTAGGGTTATCGATAGGGTGAGAATTCAGGCTAATAGGATATTTAACATTATGATTTATGCTTGAAGTAAGAGTACATTACAGTTAGGGTTAGGGTTATGATTAGTATTATATTTAGTTATTTCATGAGGGTTAATCATGGGTTAATGATGTCATGCACAATGTTAAGTTTGGATTAGTATTAGGGTTAAAATAAAAAAATAGTATTTAGTTTCCATTGAAGATTAAATTTTAATAGTTTATTTAATATAGTTAAAGGTATTGGTATACTTGTTGAACATTGTTTGGGGTTAGGTTAGAAATAGTAATGAATCAAATGTCCTATATATTTTTTTCCTCACATTTAATTGGTGCATTCATTGAACAAATAAATATTAGAAATGCAGAGATGAATAAAACATGTTGCAAAATGTTGGAAAGTATAGGGGTAACCATCATGGGAGTAGGAAAAAATATATATTCACTATCTTGTTCATGAAACTTACAAACAAAGATGAAAGGGGAAATAGAAGACCCACTACAACCATTAGATATTTAAGAAGTATGAAAGATAAGATAAGAACGATCTAAATCAATAACATTTCTCCGTAATGATGCAAGTACATCACATATTCTTCAACAATAAAGTTGGTATGGCGACCTTTATTTGTACAATGATCACGGTATACTTCTTTCATCATTGATGGACACGCATCCACTTTTGCAGATGTCTCACGTAAAACTTTTGAAACATCTTCCATCTACTTTATATCTAGTTCATCAACATAGTCAACTGATAATGTTGTGTTCTCCATAGCTTCGACTATAGTTACACACGACTCTTGAATGATTCATGTACACTTGTCAAATTCACTCTCAAAAATATGGTTTGAGCCCACCGAAGCAGAGGGGCTTGTAACCATGATGTTGGAGTCTCTATCAGAGGCAGCCATAGGTGGAATGGTATCCTGTAAAGTTTTAAACAAACATCAGTATATATAATTAATTAGAATAACCATTTTGCATTACCATTTCAAACTCTAGATGCTAGCTATAGTGGAATAATATATATGATTTTGTGGATTTTTTTAATATTCAAATTAAGAAGAAGTCGGGTTCACAAACATGATATAAATTATATTAACGATACATATTTAAACAAAAGAGAACATGAATTTGAAATATGATACACTAATTCAACGCATAAGGATAATTTTGAACAATAATGACATAAAATAGGTGATTAATAAACAATGTAATATTTAATAGCAATACAAAATTACAGTACATCACTGATTTTCAAGACACTTGAGTCTAATTTCTTCTGCTTTCCTATTGGAAAGTTGTTTCCCAGTCTTCATTTTTTCATAGCGGTCATATGTGAAAGGTGGCATGATTCTCAAGCCTTCTAGAGACTTTACACGAGATACAGCTACAAATGTCAATCCTGCTCTTTCTCTTGGGCCTATATCAACTGTGGCTCTCGAAAGAGTTAGTCCCTGAGATTTATGAATTGTCAATGCCCATGCCAACCTTAATGGTAACTAAAAGGTTCTACCCCTCTGGACTGGTGATATTGGAACTATTCTTGGATGATGGTCATCATATGGTAATCTAGAATAATTATCAAATTCAACCGTAACATAAGCAGGTGGTTCAGGTGGGGCAGTTCCTGGTTTGTACACAATATTCTGGATATATCCCAAGGATCCATTGACAAGACCAACTTCAATCCATAGATTTGTAGTTAATATGACCCTCGAATCCTTACTGAATAATAACTCTAGATCAAGTTCTTCATTCGATCAATCTTCAATTGTATTGTCATTCCTTGACTTAGTTGCAAGGCTACATGCAACAGGTTGCCTCAAAAAATACAACATCCTCAAGTTATGGTTATGAACATTGGCATTTGTAGAGAACAAATGCACTATATTGTCAAACTCATCATTGGTTGCAGCATCTAACCTCAGAGGGGTTCTCATCATAATCAAGTTCCAATCATCCAAGTTTGGACTCGCATCTCTCACATTTGTGAGAAGTTGACGAAATCTTTTTTGGTGAATGTTTTCTCCATCTTGCCTAAATATTTTATCTAATGTAACCACTGTTTTGAATTCTTGCCAAAGTAACTTTGCCCGCCTGTTGCTAGCATATGCCGGTTTGTCATTCACTGGAGGCAACTGACCAAGATCACTAACCAAAATAATAGATATACCTAAAATAAAGTAAGAGAAATGATTAGAAGACTATCTATGAAAATTACATGATTGTATTTATAGATGAGTTATAATAATAAATATTATAGCATAAAAATAGCATCATAAAAAAAATGAAAGTATACCTACAAAGCTTATGTCAGCACTCTGCGGGAAGGCTTGCCTGAGTCGAGAATCTATATTTTCCAGCAAGTTTTGACCAATGAAGCTCATTTCATCAATCAAAATATACCTGATATGGGCCATCTCTTCTTGAAAACTTGTGAGTCGTGTCCCCTCTAGTTGAGAAAAATCTCTAATTGGTATTCTCAACTTTGAATGAATTGTAGAAGCTCCTATATTGAACGCCGCAACTCCAGTTGGTGCAAGTAATAGAAGCAAAGAAGTACTTGGCAAAGCTGCAGTGTGAAGAATTTGACTGATGGCACCAATCAGATAAGACTTTCCTGTTCCTGTCATTCCTTGAATTATCATAAACAAAGGCATCCCGACCTGATTTTGGTGGTAGTGTGTCATAATAATATCAATTGCCTTCTGTTGCTTCTCACTGAGGCTTGTTAAGTTGATGCACTATGGGATGTCATCATACATGAGACATCCATGTTTCTTCATTTCTCCTATGAAGTTGATTGCTATAGCGGTATGATCTTCACCTTGATATTCACTACATCAGTTTGTATTTCTATCAACATCTCTTCTTCCTAACATATCTATCTCAGAAACCTGCATATGTTGACCATGATGTAGTCTGGAGATGATTTCCCATTCATGCTCTATGGCATTTTCTTGAACAACTTCATCATCTTCCACTTCAAAAGAACTGCTAGGATCATCATCTTCCGTAGGTGCTACTCTTTGAACATGCCAAGGATTATAATTGAGTGATTCCCAGTTTTGTACTATAGTATCATTATCATGACCAATGTCTCTTTCAATGTTACAAAAAGGCTTGTATAGCAACAACTTAGATAAACAAAACTCTACCCATTTACTCGAATCACGCGGAGGAATGGATACAAACCTAGGGAAAACTCTGACAATAGCCATCTTTTGCCTTGGTCCCCATTTGTTGTCTCCTCTTTTTCTAGGATTGTATATCAAAGATTTGGCTGCATCAATTAAGGTGATACATTCCATATAAATTGGCCTTATTTTTATAGCCATCTATAAAAGATTTGGCATGTTCTTCATCAATTTCCTCATTGTTTACTACTACGGGTTTGAAAACCTCACGTGAGACATTCAAATTAACAAACTTTCTGCTACTCTCAACCAATGGAAGCTCTAACAACATATGACATGTTTCCTGGGCTCCTATATCCCTCTTTATAACTATTTCTATGAGTAGCTTTCTGTATGCTTGCGTAGCCAAATCATCAAGATTTTCTAGGTTTGACAAACGCATCAACATTTCTAAATAGGTTTCTGAACTCCTCTCAGCTTTTGCTACATACTTTGCAATGTACTCAATAACTGCATGTTTTGAAAGAACAGGTTGCCAATCTATATTTTCCCTCCACAGTTGCAGTATGTACGGATTATGTGAATTCACTCTATCATCGTTTCTAGCAGGCTCAAACTTTCTTTCACCTGATTCTGGATCCTCACATAACTTGGATCCCTCCAAATTCAATGGCCAAGGTGCATTGTACCTAACAGAAAAAGAAGTGAACATCTATTTTGATTAATTTATGGGAATAGTTAATATATAATTTTTATCTATTCTATATTAATTGATGAAAAAATTACCTACAAACCATTCTTTCCCTTTTTTTACGCAAACATGCACCCTCCTTACAGACTGTGTGGTGTTTGACACAGTTGACTATCTCTTCGTAGTCATGGTCAATATCCATCTGAGCTAGTTGTCCAGTATTTTTGAGACATGGATGTTGACCAAAATGTTGGAAAACCTACAAAGGGTTGCGAATTAAATATCATATTAAATTTTATAATAATTTCTTGTTTCTCATACATATGAACATATAGTGCGAGCATCATGTTATGTATATATATATATGATTAAATGACAAAACATACCTATATATTTCTTTGATGAGGATCATGTCTAGGATTCCATGCATGAATGATGGAATGAAAATACCTCTCAGCAATTTTGCGTTCCTCCTCATTTGACCAGTCTATAATGTCCATGTTTGGTGCTCCTTCGAGCCATAAAAATCCATGCACATGAGGTGAACCCCTATGTTGCCACTCATACCTGCACCAAAAATCACTGACTTTCATACCTTTTTCAAGTATCTCTTTTCGGAACATTGTATGCCTCAAATGCATGTAATGTGCAACTATATGAGGATAGTCAATGACATTCTATCTTCTCCACTTTTGAGCTTCTCATGGATTAGTTGGTGCTGTTCCGGGCATCAACGCATGCAAATCAGGCCACTGCATATCTGCTACACTCAATGTGAAGAAAATTGTAGGAGTCCCAATTTGGTGAAGCATATTTGTTAATTTTGCTCTACATTTACACCAATATGATCTTGTTCCTCTTAAAGTTGTTCCAAATCTCATCAACCTATTTGCCAAATTATTATGTGGCATATTTTCCATATGTTCTCTTAGCTCATTGATGGTAATTGGCATGTCTTCAAAATTCCTTTTTACAAATACAGAAGATGAATTTTGTGCACGATGTCTCATTATCATATTCATCATGAAATACCTAAACTTGGGATGTTTACCAAACCGATGATCCCTATATCACAACAAATGCTTCACATATTCGTGCAAATGAATTCTGTTCATTCTTGGCTCTAACCAATCACATCTGCCATCAGGAAACAATGTTGGAAATGCCATATCTAACAATCTTGATGTGACATATTCATTGATAGGTGATGCACCTATAGCTGGCCATTCAATTAATGTAGATGGAACTACCTCAGGATTGTTAACCCATGCTTGGATTAATTCCATTTCCCTTTGAGCATTAGGTGGTCGTGAAGCCATAGACATTGTGTGTTGAATTACATTAGCTTCATCTGTCTCCATGACTGGACCCACAAAAACCACTTCGTTTGCATCAGAATCAAATTCCATGTGGACTGTCCTCAATCTATTAAAAACATTTTGATCAGTATTTGTAGGCAATTCATTGAGAGCATGTTCATCAATTCTAACATTTGCATAAAACTTGTCATGGTCTACTTTGTATTTCAAGGCCTTGTACACACGATCCCTATTTACGATAAAGTTATAACATGTACCACGTTGATCCCTTCTACGAACAATAATAATTGGCAAATGCTCAATTGTATGTGGTAAAACTTTGGCCACTTGTTCTACATGTTGAGGAAAACTTATAGTGTGTCCTTTGTACTTATACTGACCACCAGTTGCATGTGTAACTTGCAGTATAGGACTGACACGTGCAATCAACATCTCTTCAACCTGAGTCAAATTTGCAAGCTCTTTTGGTTGAGATCCAGGGTCCATATTGTTTAAAGATGAAAACCTATGAGTTCCTCTTTCTTGTCTACACCTGTTGCATACTGGGCCTTCACAGGTGTGATATACTTTCATTGCAAGATATTACTCTTGACAGACATGACACATTTGAGGAGTCTTCAAGCTATCTATCTGGTGCCTAAATTGCATTTGCAATCTCCTAAATTCAGTTTCAAGCATATGATTTGGGTTTCCCATGTTTTCCACAGTACCTTCAACATCAACATTCATTTCTAATTGATTTTCATGTTGTGGCATTTGTAGAACATGCTCTATAGATGTAGACTCTTCATTTTCAACATCTAACTGAATGTTTACATTAGGGGGATTGTTATATCTATGGCTCATTTTAGGATCATCTTGAATCAGTTGAGGCCCTTCATTTTGAAGGCTTTGAATAGAAGTTTGTTGACGGTTGTTCATTGAAACATTTATATCAGCTCTATTTTCAGCTTCTAATTGTTCCACTGTTACTTCTGCCCTTCTTCTACGAATTCTTTGTCTATCAGTTTGATTACGCATGACCATATGTTGTTCTCTTTGACTTTCAGTCATTTGTTGTTGTTGACGTCTGTGAGACTGTCTTCTATATTGTCTTTGATATTCTCTTCTAGCTTCTTCTGATTCAAAGATCAACCTTGGTCTCACCATATCTAGTACGAAATAACATTAAATTAGTGACCTAAGCAAACTTTATATTATACATATGTTAAAACATTGTAATAGTTAGAAAGAAAGAATTTTACTTGTCAATTAATATGTTTTTATATATATACATTTGATTTAGAAAATGCCAATTTATAATACAATGCAATTTAGTTGTGATAATTTATATATTTATAGAATTAATATTTAAACATATAGAATAGAAATTTTGAAAAATAAAAGACAAGAAGAATATTTTGAGTGTAGACACCATAAAAATTTGACATACATGAAGTGAATTAGAGCCAAGATATAGAAGAATAACAAAATGAATTTTTTTTAACAATAATTGATATACAATAAGGATTGCAATGGTTTAAAGGCCATTTTGTGGAAACACAACAACACGGTATCTCTTATTTGTAATACTAAGCAATCAATCCAAAAACATATGTGATCCAATTTGGATCTCAATACAAACATGAATTGTCGACATTTCAGTTCTAATATATTTGCCTCCATCTTCCCCTAACCCATTCTTGCTCTACTCATATGTGGGCGCATGAATACGGCTTCAGAGTGTGAGAATCAAGAAAGTACACCTCATAGAACTATACTTGACTAAGGGGCGAAACAAATCTGTCAACTGTGACACCCAACCACCAACAGTCGTTATCTAGTACTTCTACTACAAATCCAGGAGGTACAATTCGCGACAAAGTAATAGGAGGCAGAATAGGTCTCATATAATCTACATAGACAACCTCAACGAGGGGCTCTCGAGCTACATCATCGATTATGAAATGGTGATAGTTGACACAATATTTTGTCACATCACCATTGTGAATAATGTCTATAATTGTTGCTTCGAACCAAGCCCCTTCGAACCCCTCTTCATCAGTGCTAATCTCAACATTCATGCCCACAGTAAAGTCCATCTTTATGCCTAATTTATGATTAAAAACATAAATTAATTATAATTAACAAATTCAATTTCATCAAATGAGTTTCAAAATATAAATTTTTATATGAAATTATGTAAACCTAATTTCATGAATTAGGTTAACATAATCAATTTCATTAAATCTAATTTAAATGAAATTGAGTAACATAAATATTGCAACATCCGCATATTTTGTAAAATAGCAACAAAATGTTGTATTTTGAACTAACTATGAAAATAGCAATAAAAGAAATATACTATTAATGTCATTAAACAAAATCAACTTCGCAAAGCCAACTTCTAAATCAATTTTGTAACATTAGAAGATCTTATACATTCATATTAATATACTAATAAATTAATTTTTTAAATATTATAAGGAATTGAAATCTAAATGTAATATTCTAAAGGTAACATTGTAAATGGAAATCTCCTAAATTTATACAAAAATAAAATATAATTAATGTAAATCATATTTCTAACATTTAAATCAAATAAAAAATAAATTATAATTATTAATTGTTACATTATTTAAAGCAAATAAAAATTACTAATTGTAAAGCAAATGAATCAAATTTAAAGCAAACAAATCAAATAAAGGTAATATTAGAAATGGAAATGTCCTCAATCTATATAATTAATCTAAATCCTAATTTGTAACATTAAAAAATTAGTAATTGCAATTTTAATTATATAAATCCTATTAAAATAAATGTAATTTTAACATTTCAAAGTAACTATTAAAACACTAATAAATTAAGTTTTAAAATCTAATTAGGAATTGAAATCTGAATGTAATATTGTAAATGGAAATCTATATCTAATAAATTTTTACAAAAATCTATATCTAACAAAGTTAATATTCAAAAATAAATTTTTATAAAAAACAAATATTACACCATTGCGACATTGCCATCCACAATGTAAACAGATTATTTAAATCAAAAATCTATATTTAAATAAAAAATCTATATCTAATAAATTTTTACAAAAATCTATATCTAACAAAGTTAATATTAAAAATTAAATTTATATAAAAAACAAATATTACATCATGGCAGCATTGCCATCCATAATGTAAACAGATTATTTAAATAAAAAATCTATATCTAATAAATTTTTACAAAAAATCTATATCTAACTAAAGTTAATATTGAAAATTAAATTTATATAAAAAATAAATATTACACCATGGCGGCAGATTATTTAAATCAAAAATCTATATCTAATAAATTTTTATAAAAAATCTATATCTAACTAAAGTTAATATTGAAAATTAAATTTATATAAAAAACAAATATTACACCATGGCGGCATTGCCATCCACAATGTAAACAAATGTTTCTATATAAAAGTATATTAAATCAATTCAATTTTATTGCATAATAAATAATGGTTACATTAGAAATACCACCTATCAATATTAATCTAAAAATAATATCAATCTAAAAACACTTTAAAACTAATATAAAACTATATAAAAAAATTATTTTATTAAATACAATTCTAAAATCAATATTAATTTAAAAACAATATTAATGTAAAAAAAATATAAAACTATATCAATCTAAAAACAATATTAATCTAATTTAGAAACAATATTAATGTAAAAACAATCTAAAAACAATATTAATCTAAAAACAATATCAATCTAAAAACACTATAAAACTAATAGAAAACTATATAAAAAAATTACTTTTTATATAGTTTGATATTAGATCTTAAATAATCTGATATCAAAAAGATTGAAATTAGTTGAAAGTTGTGCTCTCTGCAATGCTCAAACCTGTCTCAATTCCTCCTCTCAAATGTTCACAAATCTCAACTCTCTGAAAAACTCAAATCTCAGAACTCTAAAACCTCTCAAATCTCACAACTCTCAAACCTCTAAAATCACGTATACCTACAACAAAAAAAAAATAACTTGAGAAATGAAAAGCACTTTTTTATAAATGAAGAGTGTCTCTTCATTTCTCAAACGTTCCGTAATCCTATAAATCATTTGACATTCCCATTAAAAAAAAATTTGAAAAAACATTAAATCGTTTGGTATTCCCACCGCACGTCAAAATATTAGATTTTGATTTTTTTATTTTAATTTTTCATTTTTATTTATGATTTATGATTTTTTCGATTTTTAATTTATGATTTATTTATTTATTTTTAATGTACTTGGCATATTCCTTAGAATATGCCGTGCTAGTGTCCTCCTCTTCCGCTACCGCTGTATAAGAACGCCTCACGGCGTAATAATTTTTTTAAAAAACCACAATCTTTCATGTTTTGTTCAACATATCTCCCGCCATCGGCGCTCAAGCTACAAGGGCAAAACCCCAATGGCGTTACTGCGTCGCTTACTCGTGCAAAATCTATGAATTTCTTACCATATCAGGCACTCCGATCTTTTTTCCGCCAAGTTAGATTCACCCGTGATTAAACCCTCGAATCGAACAGTTCATTTGGTCCAGGAAAAATCGTTCTTGCCCAAATTCCGTACAAAAGTCAAATTTCTTTTCCAGGTTTGCTTACTACAATGCCCTTTTGCCGCCCATGTTTTCTCTCACCAAAAATATGTTACTACCGCCGAGTTTGATGTTACCCGTAAAATATGTGGTGCGGTTTAAGCCTAGTTTAAGGCCGATTAGCCCCTTTTCAGCGTTTGAAAATAATTTTTTAAGAGGTACAGACAAGATGAATTTATCAACCTGAAGATTGTTTTTACATAGACTGTTTCATCTGTACTAATTGTTCCATCGTGCTCTTTAACTTACTCTGAATATTATTTTTTCCAGATGATTTTTTAAAATAAATTAAATCATCTGTAGCATTTTCTATTTTGAAATCTTAAAACGATATCCCAAATTGTAAATCAAATTCAGCTTTAATATAATTTATCAATGTATGCCTATAATTTGGTAAAAATGTTTTTATGAAAATTTACTTGTGAAATAAATACTCAAGATTTTCTATTATTGATTCTGATATAAGATCTGAAGAATCTGTTTTATTACAGAAAAAAATACATCACTTTAAAAGGAAATGCATTTGCCTTCTACTTCTTTGAATTTAGACGCTTTTACATATTGTTTACATTCTAAATGCCGTTAAAGGCATTTTGACAGGAAAAAACCCCAGGCCATTTCTAATGCCTTTTGATGTTTTTGGGTATTCACAATAGCCTTCAGATCTCCAATTGACACAGTGACATTTTTAATATGCTAACTGTAGCCATGTTTGATGAACCGTAGAACTTTCAAGAGTTCCATTGTTGTCTTTAACAGTGTATTTACTGTGCACCTGCTTTCGTGGTTTATTACTTCTTACAATATCTACACATTTTTTAGAATTTGTCTATACGTTCTCTGTCTCTAGCAAGTGGACGGTTTTAAATACCGTATGTTTTCTTCCCTTCATAGTCTCTTTGGTGTTAGTTATTTTCGACTCTTCTCTTTGTGTGTCAGTATTCTGTATGGTTTGCAAGGTTCAATAGTTGCTTTTTGCTTTCCTAATGCAAAATGGGCTAGAACCTGCCATGATCATTTTATGTTGTCATAGTACTATATTTATTTATTTTTTGGCTTGCAGGGGATTACAAGTTCTCAACATTGACCATTTCCCAGATAACGGCTTCAGTTGTCCAGAAACAGTCACAACAAATTTCTTACTCGTTCATCTTTCCTTCCATTTCTACCATGGCAACTTTGGCGAATAATTTCACTTCTAGCATCCCAGAAGTAGTTTCTGATATACCCTCAGAGCCTATGAGAACCTTCCAAGTGGTGGTAGCCGCTACATCAGCAATGGGCATTGGAAAGGATGGGAAGCTTCCATGGAAACTACCCTCGGATCTGAAGTTCTTCAAGGAAGTCACATCCCACACTTCAGCTCCTTCAAAGAAGAATGCCATCATAATGGGACGCAGGACATGGGAAAGCATTCCAAACAACAACCGGCCTCTTCCAGGTCGCTTGAATGTTGTGCTAAGTCGGTCAGGCAGCTTTGACATTGCGACCATGGAGAATGTAGTTATGTGTGGGAGTTTGCATTCAGCCCTTCAAATGCTTGCAGCTCCTCCGTATGCTTTGTCTATAGAGGCTGTGTTTGTCATTGGTGGTGGTCAGGTTTTTAGGTACACCCATCCCAAATGCAGTGGTTTATCTTGCTTTCTTATGTCATCAGATTGCACTAAAACAGTTCCATCTCTTGATTTTTCTTTTCAGGGAAGCCCTCATTGAACCCAACTGTGATGCAATCCACATCACTGAAATAGAGACTCCATTTGAATGTGACATATTCATGCCTCCCATAGATGAATCTATATTTCGGCCTTGGTACTTGTCATCACCCTATGTGGAAAATGATATTCGATTTTCTTTCACAACTTATGTTCGATTTGGAAGCTCTTCTCAAAGTGTTGACAATGGATCTACAACCATGAATACTTATGATGATTTTGAAACTCGTCGGTATCAGTTTCTTCCCAAATTCATCTTTGAAAGACATGAGGAGTATCTTTATCTTAGGTTGATACAGGATATCATTTCAAATGGGATTGACAAGGGAGATCGGACAGGAACTGGCACACTGTCAAAATTTGGATGTCAGGTTTGTTTCTTTTTCTTTTTAGTGAATCATATTTGCATTGATTATTGATTTATTATTTACTTATTTAACAGAGATAAATGAATGAACTCTTGGAATTATTAGTCCTCTTTCTGATGTAAATTTCTTTTATGATTTCAAACCGAAAGAGGCTCATAATAAAAAAAATGTGTTTCCAGATGCGGTTTAATCTACGCAAGTGTTTTCCGCTTCTAACAACAAAGGTGAGAAGTTCTACTTGTCCTTTTCTATGAGATTATTTGTTAAAACTTAATCTATTCTGAATTATGTATTCTCTTATTGTGATTTTATGTTTCAGTCAATGTTTTCACTTATCCTCCAGAGACATACAAGAATGACTGCAAGTCTATTCTGTAATCTTTTCATGGTTTGGAAGTCTGTATTATTAACTATACCGTTTCATTTATTACCATAGCGAGTTTTTTGGCGTGGAGTGGTCGAGGAGCTCCTGTGGTTCATAAGTGGTTCAACAAATGCAAAGGTAAATTTCAAATTGCTATGTACTGTGGCATTAAGCTGTCTGAATTTTATTATTGAACTGATTAAGATGTATGAAAGTAAATGTGGCAAATGAGGTGCCAGTATTCCAAGGATATCTCATGCATCTACTGAAGGTACTTAGTTGACCAATTGACCAGCATGGTAGTTGTCTTGCAATATCGAACAAAAATGAAAGAACAAAGCCTGATTCTTTCCTCAATTACAATGTGTAATCTTATGTTTCTGTATTCTGTCATAAAGTGAACTATAACATTGAACAGCACAATTCTTTTCAATGAAATCTATCCCATTTTCTATCTCATGTGTTATGCACATATTTCTCGCTTTTCTATGAAGAGTTTTTTCATGGTACTCTTCAAGAAGATTTGCTTTTGCCATTTGAGATTTGGGCTTTCTAGAGAAGTTTTCTAATACTGCATTTTATGTGATGTCCCTGATTAGAAGCTGGGTCGGCCAGCCTCATTATTGGCAGTGTTAACTAACTCCCCTTTTATTTGCCAATGTTTTTAATTAATTAATTAAATAAATTATTAAATGAATAATAAATAAAATTATAAATAAATGGAATTACTAAATAGCTTTCTTATAGGCCGGCTTGTTTAAATGTATGTTATCTTTGGTCAACTTTAGGCCTACTTGGAAAAGTTGTAAATTCAAATGCCTACTTGTAAGTGCTCAAGTGGGATGGAAGGGCATGCAAAAATTAGAGTTTCTCGCTGTGTGCATGCTTTGTTTCTAGGACCAGCATGAGGGATACCATGATGGAGATGGTTCAACTTTTAAGAGGAATGAACCAGCAACTAAGTACTGGATGATCTATACAAAAGCGAGCAGAAGGAAGCAGCTTGGGTGGAGAGAAGGCCTCAGCAAATACGAAAAGTTTTAGGGCCAAATTTCTGGAAAAAGGAGCAGCAAACAGTGAGGAACAGCAACTTGACAAGGAAGGTGAGATGAGAAGTCTTTATGATGAATACAATGACTTAAGTGTTGCCATATGTAGGTAAATGATCTTCACAGAATTTTATGAGACAAAGACAAGGAATGGGTGAAGGAATAGAAGGAATGAGAGAGGAAAGACATTTAACACTGTTTGGGAAAAATCACCACTCCTACTTTTGATGGATCCAATTACTCCTCAACAAGGGCTTGGTTGCAGAAATTACTTGTATTTTTCCTTGAATCTAATGTTTGAAGTAGAGGCTATCAAATTGCCACCTTGCAACTTGAAGGAGTGGCTCACAAATGGTGGTATCATAGAATGGTAGCCCAAGGGCATGATTCAATCACCACCTTGGAAGACATCAATCAAAGATTGATAGAGAGCTTTGATAGGAGGGATCCAAAAACTCATTTTAGGGAGCACAGCTGAAGCTAGAGGGCAAGGTGGAATACTATGTAGCTGAATTTCATAGGCTTGTGGTAATGGTTTTCAATGTGACAAATAGAAGGCTTAAAGTCTTCTTTGTGGAAGGCATAGCTGAACCCCTTTAAGGTTTAGTAAGGGCATTTGATCCAAGCTCATTGCAAAAAGCCATCAAAAGAGCTCTAAACTTTGAAGATTTAGTAACTAAGGACAAATTGTAATCCACACAAGTATCTTCTATTCTATCAAAGAAACCTTTTTAAAAGAGCATGCTACCTCCCAAAGAATTTCCTCATAAGCCAAGCCAAGTAGAGCTGTCTAAGAACAAAATGTGAAGGAAAAAGCTATGCTTCACATGTGGAGAACCGTGGCAACTAGGGCATAGGTGTTTGGGAAAAGGACAAATAAACTACATGGCGGTAGTCTCTGATCAGGACATAGACAATGCAACATGGGAAGGTGTGGAAAGCACTGGGCATCCAAATCTGATTCTTGAGGTCAAGCAACACCTTGAACGGGCAAACTATGATGTCCTTGATTAGAAGCTGGTCGACCAGCCTCATTATTGGCGGTGTTAACAAACGCCCCCTTTTTTGCTAATGTTTTTAATTAAATAAATTAATATATTATTAAATGAATAATAAATAAAATTGTTAATAAATGGAATTAGTAAATAAATTTCTTATAGGCCGACTTGGAAAATTCATAAATTCAAAAACCTACTTATAGGTGCTTGAGTGTGATGGAAGGGCATGCGAAAATTGGAGTTTACTGCCATGTGCATGCTTTGTTTCTAGGACAAAGACCTCGGAGGAACGAACCGTGGGATGTCACCCTTGCTTGTAGACTCTTCATTGTTATATGTACCTATATCCATCTGCCACTTGGTTCATTGCTGTGGTCACTCAAGGATCCTATTGGGAAGACTAGGCTCATTCAAGGAGTGGGATTTCTAGTAGAGGGCACATTTTGAAGGTGTAGGTTATATGTGTTAAATACAAAAGACAAGCTTTCAACACAGGACACCAGCTACCTTGGGAAAAACCCTCTTAACACAGAGGGAAACAACCCAGCAAAATAGATACTTGAAATTATCTGAAGAAATACAATACTGATAAGAAAAGAGCTCAGCTGAGAGAAGCTCACTACATAGGTCAAACAGCTGAGACTCTAACACTCTCATTGATATGAAAAACAAATGATAGTTGATGATCCACAGCTTATTAGGAAGAATAATAATAAACTGAGAACACACGATAATCTTAGACCACACAACACAGCAACAAAAGATGCACAGAAAACTAATAGTGCGATCCCAAAAAACAGCCCGCAAGAGAGAAAGACTAATAATCTTCCAAAACGCTCTACGCGAGAGAACATGGCTATTCATCTTCGGAAGAGCAAACGACACCTCTGAATAATGAGAGTAACTGAAGCGGTGATGAATGCCAGCGGAAGAGTGCGGGTGAGAAGGGCAAACCGAATACCGTTGACCAAATAGTTGTGCGGGCCTGTTAGTGATGAGGTGTGCTTTCGGTGTGCTTCCATCATGGATGAGGTTCCAGATATTCCGAAAGTGCCATTTGTCATACTTAGGCCCTGCAGAGAATAATTAACTACGCAAGACAAAAATACTACTTTCTACGACACATAAGAATGAGACAATTTATAACTCTTAAATATATATGAGATATTTTAATCATATAAAGCTATAAGTTTAACACTCCCTCTTAGCTGTTATGAACCAAGAATATATGTAATCATTTTAACATTTTGAAATCATAGCCAAGAATAGACAATTCTGGAATCACTCAGAAAGATAGGTTCATCAATCAAAATCATGGAATCACTCAACATGATAAGAATTGCAAGAATCTCTACTAAGCCTTTTAATCACGGAATCTCTCAACGTGATACAATCATGGAATCTCTCAACATGACTTCCAACTCTCATCACAGAATCTCTCAACGTGATATAGTCATGGAATCTCTCAACATGACGCTCACTCCCAGAGTGAAAGAGTTATCATAGCTGATTCTTACAATCTTATTGACACACAATATTATCAGAGTAGCACAACAAAAATGAGACTTAGTTCCATTTAAGCCTCACAATTTACCATTCCTAACTTCTCCCTGAAGTAAGAGAATTTTACCTTTGCTAAGGGCTTGGTAAGTATGTCAGCAGTCTGATCATCAGTGTTGATATACTTCAATTCCATAGCCTTTCGAAGTACCATATCCCTTAGATAATGAAATTTGATTTCTATATGTTTGGACTTGTCATGAAAAACAGAATTTATAGAGATCTTTGTGCAGCTCTGATTGTTACAGAAAATGGTAGTAGGATCTGCAACTTCTCCAAACAATCCACTGAGGAGTTTTCGAAGCCATACAACTTCTCGAGCTGCGGAACAAGCTGCCACATATTCAGCTTTAGCAATACTTTGAGCAACACATTTTTGCTTTCTGCTACACCATGATATCATGGCTGATCCAATGCTGAAACAAAAACCTGAGGTGCTTTTTCTATCCACAATACTTCTTGCCCAATCAAAATCAGAAAAACCATGAAGGAGAAGATCATTAGAACATGAGAACTTTAATCCATACATAAGAGATCCTTTCACATATCTCAAAATATGCTTGGCTGCGATGAGGTGGTACTTCCTTGGGTTGCACATGAACTGACTCAAGTGATTTACAACAAAGCAAATGTCAGGCCTTGTGTTAACAAGAAACATAAGAGAACCAATCAACTGACTATAAGGAGTGCAATCAGTAAGATTTGAATCGGCTGCAACTTCTTGAAGTTTCTTCAGGTTGGCCTCCATAGGTGTTTGCATTGGGTTTGCAATCAACCATTCCAAATCTCTTAAGAATTTCCAGAGCATACTTACCTTGACTTATAATGATTTCATTTGGCCTTTGCCAGATTTCCAACCCAAGGAAAAAATGCATTAATCCAAGATCTTTCATCTCGAATTCGGATGTTAATTCTTGTTTACATTTAATAATCAACTCATCATCACCAGTGAGAAAAAGATCATCCACATATAAAACAAGAATCAAAATCAGATCATTTTCCTTTTTCATATAGATATTGGGATCAACTTCATTTTTCTCAAACCTCAAACTCACTAGATATCCATCAATGCGATCATACCAAGCTTGGGGAGCTTGTTTAAGACCATACAAAGCCTTTTTAAGCTTGCAAAGATGAGAAGCCTTATTATGAGTAATGAAGCCATCTGGCTGTTCAACATAGACTTCTTCCTCAATCACACTGTTTAGAAAGGCTGTCTTAACATCCATTTGATGTAATTTCCATCTTTTAGTAGCAACAATAGCAATGATGAATCTGATAGAAGTATACCTTGCAACCGGAGCGAAGATCTCATCATAATCTATCCCTTCCTTTTGATTGAATCCTCTAGCTACAAATCTGGCTTTGAATTTGTCAATACTTCCATCAGCCGCATGTTTAATCTTGAATAACCATTTGGAAGAGATTACAAATTTATTTTGAGGGCGAGGAACAATTTCCCAAACATTATTTTTCAAAATAGATTCATATTCTTCCAACATGGCATCTTTCCAAACTTGCTGATTTGAGGCTGTCTCAAAACAAGAAGGTTTAGAGTCAATGATATTGCACATAAGAGCAACATAGTTATCAAATTTCTGAGGTCTTTTGCTTTCACGAAAAGTTGCTTTAGGAGCAGAAAAGTTTTCAGCGTCTTGAACAGTATTCTTTGCCCATAAAGGTCTCTTCTTTGAAACTGAAAGAGAACTAGGACCAGCTTTTGAAGCAATCTGATGAATAAGAGGAGGGCAAGAAGGAGGAGAATCCTCTCTCTCAGAGAGGCAAGGAGAGGAGGGAACAACAAGAGGAAGATCTTGAGAAAAAGAAGGCATATCCAAATCAAGGTCAAGAGAAGAATCAACAGAACTTTTACAGGCAAAACTTTCATCAAAAGAGACTTCTCTACTAAGTTCAATTGATTTTTGACTTGGAATGTAGATCTTATAAGCCTTTGAGGATTCACTGTAACCAACAAAAATACCCTTCTTGCTAGAGGGTTCTAACTTAGATCTTTTCTCCTTGGGCACATGAATATAAACAGGAGAACCAAAATTTTTAAAATGACTTACATCAGGTTTGGAGCCAGAGAAAACTTCTTCTGGAGTGGAGTTATTTAGAGCTGAGTGAGGGCTCCTATTCTGAATATAAACAACAGTCTGACAAGCCTCTGCCCATAAAAAAATCTGCAAACCTTGATCATGAAGCATGGCTTTAGCAACCTCAACAATAGCTCTGTTTTTGCGTTCAGCAACCCCGTTTTGTTGAGGGTTGTAGGGAATAGAGAACTCCCTCTTAATGCCACAATCTGTACAGAAAGATTGGAACTGTCCAGAGGTAAATTCTCCTCCATTGTCAAACCTGAGAGTCTTGATCTTCTTTTCAGAGAGATTTTCAGCCAATGCTTTAAATACTTTAAACTTTGAAAGAACTTCATTTGAATCCTTGGATTTGAGAAAGTAAATCCATGTCTTACGAGAAAAATCATCAATAAAAGTTATATAATACCAAAAACCACTGAAAGAAGCAGAGGACATGGGTCCACACAAGTCAGAATGAATTAGTTCTAAAATCTGATTTGATTTACTCTTGTTGGAATGAAATGGACCTTTAGAAAATTTACCCAAAGCACATCCTTCGCAAATGCCGTCATGAGCAATACTTAATTTGGGAAGCCCTACAACCAACTTTTCCATAGAAGACAAGGATTTGAAGTTGAGATGACCAAACCTTTTGTGCCATAGCAAGTTGAGATAAAAAATGTCATGATTTAATACTTGAACTAGATTTGCAGAGAGCTTATAAAGACTTCGTGCCTCACTCCAATCACTTGGGCTGTACTGAAATCAGAATCTTTCCTCCAAGCAACAACGTTGCCATTTGAGATAGCTACATTGAACCCTTTATCCTCTAGAGCTGAAATAGAGATGAGATTCCTTTTTGATCCCTGGAACAAATAATACATTGCTGAGATGAAGAGAGACTCCAGAGTTTACTATGAAGGAAGTATTACCCGCTCCTTTTACAGAATAAGAAGCATCATCACCAATCACAACTTTCAGATGAGAATCCTTTTCTGATAAATTTGCAATGTGCTGCTTATATCCCGAGATGTGGCGAGATGCACCACTATCTATCAACCAGGTATTGCAATCAGCAGGAACACAACTTGAAAGAGCTGAAATTAAGAGAAGACCTTCAGACTGATCGAAAGAGATCTTGGAAGGAGAAGATTCTTTAATGTCCGACACAACAACTTGATGATTAAGTTCCATAGAGCAGTTTTTGGCAAAGTGACCAAATTTCTCACATCTGAAGCATTGAATCCCAAGATTGTGGGAGACCATTCATGGCAAGCATTACAAGCTCCTTTTCATTCACTGATTCCCCAATAGCATTTAGCTGATTCATTAAATCAGTAATCCTCAAGAAGAAAGAAATGATAGATTCACCTTTACTCATTTTGATGTGAATGAGTTGCATGCGAAGAGCCAAAGCTCAGCTGGTATTATTTATCTCAAACATGCTATGAAGAGACTTAAACATCTCATTAGCCGACTGCAGTTTAGAGATGACAGAGACAAGATGATCTTTCATAGAATCAACAATGATCCTTTTTGCCAAAACATTTTTCTTCTTCCATAAAGATAATTCAGTTTCATCCTTAGGAGCTTTGTTATCAGGATCCACACAATTAAGAAGATCATTTTCTTCAAGAATCAGTAAGATTCTAGACTTCCAAGAAATGAAATTTGAAGCTCCTTCTAGACGATCTTCAACCTTCAACCTGAGGACCGTGATGATTGGAGGAGAAGAAAAATGAAGCTAAGAAGGTGGTACAGAAAAATTGAGTAATCACGCACCTAGCTCTAATACCATGTTAAATACAAAAGACAAGCTTTCAACACAGGACACCGGCTACCCTGGGAAAAACCCTCTTAACACAGAGGGAAACAACCTAGCAAAATAGATACTTGAAATTATTTGAAGAAATACAATACTGATAAGAAAAGAGCTCAGCTGAGAGAAGCTCACTACACAGGTCAAACAGCTGAGACTCTAACACTCTCATTGATATGAAAAACAAATGATAGCTGATGTTCCACAACTTATCAGGAAGAATAATAATAAACTGAGAACACACGATAATCTCAGACCACACAACACAACAACAAAAGACGCACAAAAAACTAATAGTGCGATACCAAAAAACAGCCTGCAAGAGAGAAAGACTAATAATCTTCCAAAACGCTCTACGTGAGAGAACATGGCTATTCATCTTCGGAAGAGCAAATGGCACCTCCGAATAATGAGAGTAATCGAAGTGGTGATGAATGCTAGCGGAAGAGTGCGGGTGAGAAGGGCAAACCAAAAACCGTTGACCAAACAGCTGTGCGGGCCTGTTAGTGATGAGGTGTGCTTTCGGTGTGCTTCCATCGTGGATGAGGTTCCAAATATTCCGAAAGTGCCATTTGTCATACTTAGGCCCTGCAGAGAATAATAAACCACGCAAGACAAAAATACTACATTCTACGACACATAAGAATGAGACAATTTATAACTCTTAAATATATATGAGATATTTTAATCATATAAAGCTATAAGTTTAACAATATGAATTGCAACTTAGGATGCGATCAACATTGGTTGGTGTTAGGAGTACCATTTTCATGGTGCATAGTCTTTAATCAGACCACAAGCCTGATAACACGCGGTGATCTTGGGAGTGGTTACTCAATAGCATATCCAAATCTGTACGAGTTGCATGTTGTAAGTTTTGATCATAGATTGAGGATAATTTTTGATTAAGATCTGTAATTGATATTTCTCTCGAAGCCCCCACATTGGAGTTGTTAATATATTGTTATGAATTTATTATAACTTGGAAATATTGTTGCAAAGTATTCTACTGTTTAAATCTGCAAATTTCCTACTGTGTATTGGTAAATTTTAGCTAGATCTGCAATTTTTCTATACTGGTTAATTTCTTTTTATCATTTATTTGGGATTCTATTTTTTACATTTGGATTTTATTTGGTATTGGCATATTCCATAGTTAGCAGGAGATCTTGGACATAAGGATGAAGATATCATTTTCTAAATAGGGTATGAGACTTTAAGAAGGCTATGGTTATATTTATATTATAGTCCCCAAATGATATGGGCATCTTTCTCCCCTTTCCTAAACATGAGAATTTTGGTGACTATTTTATTGCCTATATCTAGGTTGCTAGTGTTGGTATGGGAATGTGCACGAGTTTGGGGTTTGGGACCTGGGTAGGTCGACATGTCTTTTTTTCCTTGGGTACAAGTATGGATTCATATATACATATATAATAAAAATTTGAAAGTTATAAATGAGTAATACTCGGTATTGCCAACAAACAAAATATTGAAGTACCTTTCAATTTGCAGAAAAGAAAATACTCAAAAATTCACAATATAATAATTCAATGATTTGTCAAATGTCTATATAAATTGAAAATTACAAATCTATATTCAATGATTTTCATATTACTCTTCATTGGGAGCATCAAACTCAACATTTAGTTCAACTTCATTTGAACCCAATCAGTCATAATGCCACTCCCACTAGCCATGTTATATGTGGAAGCTACCTCATCTATAGAGCCTCTAGTAAGCTGTGCAATTGTAGTCTTTATGTTTACACACTTAGATCCCATTTATTTGTCACCCTCTCATTGTAATCAAGTCTCTTATATGACAAGAGACACAAGTTGGAGTGCACAAAGACCAAATCCTCAAGATTTTTAACTTAATCGATAGCCTTTGCCCGAATGGATAAAGGAGTATATACCCTTATTCTTCGTAGTTGAGGAAGAACTTGCAATTTGTTGAATTTGCATACAACATCTACAATTACAAAACATAAATAATAAATTATAATCTATAGTAGTGAATGAAAAATGGAGCTAAAAATTAAAGAAGATGGATATTTGAGATAGAATTTTTATTGCAAGAGCTTGTAAGTAGATATAGTCTTGGTTGTGTATGTTCCACCATTCACAAGCATTTTTTTTTGTCCTTGTTTCAAAAAGTACAAACATCATGATTCTTTGAAGGAGTCAAGTGGCCAAATTCATTCAAGACAATACTTTATATAGCTACATTTGGGAATATTCTTCCAAATGTAGTCTTGTAACCAACCCAATCTCATCATTTCTAAATGCTACCTCCCTCCTCAACAAAGACTGCGTCTCTAAGGGTGTCATGTCCCCATTTTGGCTGACATCGTTTGGCATGACGGTTTTGCCTATCATTGACTCTCATAGGCAAATGGTTTGGAGAGAGGGTCATTATGTTGATCATTTGATTGCATATTGCTGACAGAGCTTACATTCGGTAGAGCCTACATCCAGTTTGGGCCTACATGTAGTTGTAGTGGAGCCTACATCCAGTTTGAGCCTACATCCAGTTGTAGTAGAGCCTACGTTCAGTCGTAGTTGGGCCTACATTCAGTTATGAGACATTTGGGCCTACATTGTTATAATTTTGAGTTGAGAAATGTACTTTATTATTATAATGTTATTTTATTATAAAGTACATTATAATTGGATGTTTCTAGAAGTTCTAGCAACTTCTCAAGGAAAAGAATAAATAGAGGGCTTGGGCTTTCATTTGGACATGCTTGGATTTGGATTTTCTTCTACTTCTTCATTGTGAAGCAATTTGTAGTCTTTGGTCTGCAAATTCTATTCGATCTTTGGAAACGAATCACTCCCTTGGATTGGCATAACTGAGGTAGTGAAATATCTACTGAAGGGTTGCAAATTTGGAGTTGGTACTCAGCCATCTCATTGGTACTTCATTGAGAATTTGATGTAAGGGTTTGTTTGTGATTAAAACAGCATTTCAGGAGGCATTTTTAGCAGTCCGAAAAAGCAGATTCGAAAAAGCAAATCCGAAAAAGCAATCCGAAAAAGCAGTCCGAAAAAGCAGATCCGAAAAATTATTGCAGCCATCTACAATCAGGTTCCTCATTTCTCATTTGGCATTTGGCATATTTTCTGAGAAATGTATGTTTTCAGCTGAGTACAAAATATAGCTTCAGCACTTTACTATTTTACATTGTACTTGTCTTTGTTTGCCATTTGGCATTATTGGTAACAAAGGAAGGCTAGGATTTTGCAAGTGAAAGGGCATTGTAATTTTCAGTCTATCTATATTGCAAACCTAGGGTTTGATGATCATATCATTGACTGAAAAATGTATGGCATTGTTGCAAATTGTTGATATATGAATGGCATATGGTTTTGAGCAATTTCCTACATCATTGATAGTGTTTTAGATGGTATTTGGTTGCTATCTATTATTCTAAAATTTTGGGACAGCGAACTCATATATTGCAAAATAATTTCCTATATTCAGTATTTTTCTTTCAGCAGTGTATTCAGTGCATGCCAACTGTTTGACGAAATTCCATAAGCACAAAATCAGAGATTTTAGTGGCCTTTATAGTAAGGGTCATTACAAAGGGATAATATTTTGGAGACGAAGCAAATGCTAAGACAAGGGCACGATCATCATGTTAAAACATTTAACATGAATTGCTTGCACCATTTAAAAAAAATATTTTTGTGAAGTCATGCTGCTTCGCTTCTACTATGGTCTTTATTCTTTCAACCATGGAGTCCATGCCATCACAAATTTCACTCAAATGTGGACAATCTGTACTAACATACCTATGTTGAATGTGGGCTTGGTGAAACTCAAAACATATTTCACATGGGTCCATCACTCATCATCTAGGATCAATGCTTGATGTTTTGGGCATACATTGTATAAAATTGCCTCCATAAACTTTTTTAAGTGTTGATGACTATAGTGCTCAATGTTTCTTGTCCCTTCATAAGACATCTTAAAATGATTTTGCAATGCAAATTGAGTTTCAGCAATTTAGCATAGTTTCTAAAATAAAACAAATTAAAATATTAAAAGATAGATGAGATGTCAAATATAAAATATTAAAAAAAATAAAATACAAAAATGTAAAATTTATATTAACTTCAACTACTCCAAGTTGGAGATAGTTTTAAAGATGGCTTGTGACATATGATGATTTGTCAATAATAGTAGAATCTCTTTAGCTTTTGTGGAGATCTCAAGACCCTTCTATCTAAGTGAAATGACCCACTTATTTTAAAATTAAAAAAAATGTTTCTCACCACCACATATATTAATTATTTAAAAATAATACTGAATTTTCTTTGTTTTTGGGCACCGACTTGCCTTTCAAATCTTGGGGCCAACTTGTATTTTTACTTTGTTGCCAGGCATTGACCTGCCTTTCAAATCTTGGGGCAGACTTGTATTTTCCGGTTCTAGGGTGAACAGGTATGAAGATGAATTGAGGCTTACACAAAGGAGTATGCAAAACTCACCTACACTTGCCATTAGTGAATTTGTTGCCCTGGGGACAAAAACCTCAAGGTCCAGATTGGGTAGGATGCCACACTGGAGATTAGGAAGTGATAAACCAAGTCATTCGACACCAGCAAAGTAACTTTCAGATCATGCAGATTGGAGGTCTTAAAGGGCGCTAAAAGAGATCAAACACATCATTAAAGACCAGTGACCACCTTCAGATCACTGGGATTCATAGGCATCTGCAAACATGTGGAGATCCATTACTCTGAGTGCAGCAGAGCATTGCAGTTGCGTGGAATAATATGTTATATTCCTTGCTTTTAATCTATGTTAGACCTAGTTGAATCTTGTGACACATTCTGCATAACTGGTATCATGTAAACTCTGTGAACTTTTAACATTAACAGTGAATGGAGTTTTCTTATTAAGTGCTGTCCTTTCTGCTTCCCGAGTTAATAAGTCAGATTTGAGTAATTTATTGCTGATTATGGAATTATAATAAACTTTCTGTCAAAGTTATTAATCGGTAAAGTTGTAGTGTTTAAGTATTCCAACAAGGGATATTACCGTGGTATCAGAGCCACCTATTTTGTCAGATTGTAGCATGCATGAATGAGCTCAAGTGACAGAGAATTAATATATCAGTAGAGAGAAAAGGAGGCTGCCTTGGGGAAGGGAGAAGGAGATAACTCAAGAATTTCTCCGGGAAAATAAGGAATTTCAGACTTCCATGAGAGATTCCATGGCTGAGATGGTTAGACTCCTGAGAGACCCGAATAAGCAACCTGAGTGTTGAAGGAAGTAACTCTGGCAATGATAGGGTCTTAGTTAACTCGAACTCAAGGACTTTCAAAGCCAATTTTTTTGGGAAGAGGAGATTGAACCCATGGAAGAAGAGCAATCCGTAGAAGAATATGACATGACAAGATACCATGTTGAATATAATGCCTTGACTTCTTTCATCCATCATGACATGTCTTTTGTGGTTTTATGAGATGAAGACAAGGAATGGGTATAGGAGGAGAAGGTATGAGGAGCAGCCTTGAAGAGATGTTCAACAACGTTTGAGGAAGATTACAATACTTACTTTTGATGGATTAGGGAGGTTTTCAGCAAGAGCATGGTTGCAGAAATCGGACACATACTTCTCTTTGAACCACATCTTTGAGGAAGAATCCGTCAAGTTTTGCACCTTGCATCTAGAAGGATTAGCTCATGAGTGGTTGTATCATAGCATGGTAACCCAAGTACATGACTCCATCACTACTAGGACCAATGTAACTTGTATGTGCATTGGCAATTATCATCATCATTTTCAACCAATATGGTCATCTAGGAAGGTTGAAAAGAAGTCTATTGCCATAAATGTAATGAGGATTGCTTTCATTTGCAAACTCCCTTGCCTCATTGTTGAGGCCTTTTCCATTTGGCCTCTTGTATGTGAAAGAAAGGGGCCTTATAATCTCTTTATGGGAAGATGATGGCATGAAAGTATTTTAGAAGGATGGGAAATTGATTTTTTAAAGCCATTTTTTAGGAGACAATAGGAGACAACTATTAAAAAATAGGGATAGGGTCATTGTGCACAAGGAATGCATCCTTAAGCAACATAGGATGTGGTCCAATTGTGATAGATCACTAGGAGGTCTATGCAATTCTTACATGGAAAGAGGATGTGCTATTTCCTTTGATCAATTCTTACTATGTTTTTATCCTCTTGTTCTTTTATATATACATTCTTTGTTGCTTTGGCAACCCTTTTTTATTCGACTTTGGACAAATTTTTGTTCTTAAACAATAATAGTGCACAAATGAGCTTTCAATTGATTAAACAAGCATCCATATTGGCTACTGTTGTGAGGTTTTCACACCATCTGCCCTTCGCAAATGGGGACCCCCTCTTTTGGTTCTAGCTTTTGGGTGAAAACTACATGATTTTTTTGCTTCGATGTTTTGGATCACACTCTGTGATCCTTAATCAAGAAGAGGAACAAAATGATTAGACATTAGATCTATAGCCTTATAAAGCAAGAAGGTTAAAGGAAAGGGGAATTAAAAAACTAAAAATAATGAAGAAACAAGAAAAAGACAAAAGAAAAATGAGAAAAGAATAAATAACCAAGAAAGGTTAAAGAGAGAGACATAAGAGAAAGTTGAGAAGACAAAAGTCAATTAATTCACATAATACTAAAACATATTAAAAATAAGAATAATGAAATTAAATCAAAATTTAAAGTAAAAATAAAACCAATACAATTAAAAGAGGAAAATAAAACATAAAAAGAACTAAACGCAAAGACAAGAAAAGTATAAAATTAACAAAGAATTAAAACTAAGAAAATAAAAAGAGAAATAATAAAAATAAATAAATAAATAAATAAATAAATAGGAGCATGAAGGAAATGAGAATAAACAAATAAAATAAAAAGAAAAATAACTAATTAACAAATTTACTAAGTTGCTGGTATTGGTTTTGGTTTGGATTCAAGTTTGAGATTCGGGTTCGAAATTCATTCAATTTATTTTTTGGTGGGTTTAGGTTCGTTTTGGGTTCGCTCATACAAAAACATATATTTTTATAAATATATATACATACGTATATATGTATTTATATGTTTTGATAAATAATTGAATGAATTAAATGAATGATCAAATGATCATTTATAGGTATTACAAAGACTATGTTTCTATAAAGAAACAATCGTAAATTAGAAACTATCCAATATTTACATCAATTAGAAACAATCGTAAATTAGAAAGTTTGTTAGTTGGTGAAAGTGTTAAGGTTAATTGAGTTGAAGAGTCAACCGAGCAATGTTAGTGTTAACCAAGCTGAGTATCAAAAGGAGATAACTGAATGTTTTATTGTTAACCAAGTTGTGGTTGGTGAAGCATTTAATGCAAAACTTTGAATGGGAAAAGATTTTTGGGTATAAATACGCATCGAGACAACTCATTTCTTCACAGCGAACCAAAGCGAAACCAGAACAAATCGAGCAAGATTTGAACAAAGAATTTCCAAGATTTTTACAGCAATTTGAGCAGTTCACAAACAGGTTGAAACTGATTCAAGTAAGTCTAAAGCAAACCGAACCATTTACATACAGTTTTTGTGAAGCCCTAATTTGTTAAAAAATGATGGCATCCTCATCAAAGATCGCACAATCTAAGGTTGATAGTGAGAAGAAGGTTACATTGATCAAGTCTGCAACCTACGAAGAAACAAAATATAAGTTACACCCCGAGGTCGCATCACAGGTTGATGAAAAAGGTGCATTTTCGAGCATACTGCCTAGGGTTTTGTTGGTTCAGGACATACTGTCATACATTCACTGCAAGATCAGTGAAATAGGAGATTTTGAGTTACAATCCACATACCAAGAGTTATGCAAGGATGGAAAGTTGAAGGATGAACATACGCACTTGGAGATCAAAGGTTTAACTAATGCCCTTCACTTCCCGAAGGAGTTCAAGACCGAGTGGATTAGGGTAGTACTTAGCTGAGTACACAAGGGAAAAATGTGGTTGGATGAATCAGTCAAAATCACAAAGGATGTTATTCACATGGTCACTAGTTATCCAACTAGTGACAAGGCAAAAGCCCTAAGGCACCCACCAAGGAGTGAGATTGAGAAATTAACAAGAGTCGAGTGGGATGGCAGAGGTATGCGGATCAATACAATCCATGACCCGGAGACTAGATTTGGAGCTTATGTGATTGCCTACAAGATATTCCAATCTAGCAGACCCAACAATGTTCCTTGCGACACTGTTGACATAGCATACAAGGTTGTAAAGAAGGGTTTACAGCTAGACCTCATCGAGCTGATGCTGAAGCAACTAGAAGAAAACATTAGGACTATTCGTGTTGCTAAGACCAACACATGTAAGTTTGGATCACTCTTAGTATGTATCTTTTTCTATCTGCAAAATTCATTTCCCTCAGTCGGTAATGTACAATGGGATGTTAACAAACCAATCATCATACAATCGGTGAATTCATAAAGAGTTTAGGCCAAAACTTTGAAGCAGTTATGGATGATTACTTCGGTAAATTCAAAGAAAAAATGCACAAGAGAAGCAGGATACCTGCACAGTTAGTGGAACAACACAAAGATGATATTTGTTTTCTAGTGGACACCAAAACCACTCTTATCAAAGCAGTTGAACCAAGGACTCCATGGTTGCCACCTATGGATTATGAACTTGACATTGATCGAGCATCAAGGTCAATAAAGGCACTACTTGCAGAGCCCAAAGATAAGAATTCAACTAGGTTTGGAACCTATGAAGAAGCTAAGCTAAGAATCAAAATGGATTTAGTTGGAGTAAAAGTAAGCAGAAAATCAAAGAAAATGATGGACACTCTAGCTAAGCAATTCGGTGATGATGATGAAGAAGCAAAGAAGTCAGTTGAAGAAGTTGTTGAAAAAATGTAGCTAGATGCATTTTCCTTTGGTATTCTTTAAACATTACTTCATTGCTAATGTTAAAAGTGTAGCAAGCAGTATTTAATTGTATTAAAGTTGCACCAGTGCTAATCTTCAAATTCTTAAAAGTACATGTATATGCTCTATGGGCACTATGCCTTTATCCCGAATTGATGGAGTCGACTTCCATTCTAACCTATACGTTGGATATGATTTGCTGATTATCATATACATGTACATATTTATATTATATTATTATGTATTCTTAACTCGTGGTTATTGCAAATCCCCAAGAATGTCGAGTGATAGATTTAGTCCTCCCCGCAAACATATATATACATATATATTTTATAGGACACAACTATCATGGTGAATGACTTTAGCCTTCTAATGATGTTGTCGCAACCTCTCCCAGAGATATTGTGATTGGTCTACAATATGACATTGATATGAACTCATAGTTGATAGAATCCCCTCACTTCTACCTTCAATTTCCATATGCCGCTGTGTTTTTGTGTTCTTCCTGAATTAGAGGAGACGATAGCCATATTAGCTAGCCAATTAATATTCAATTCGTCTCCTTCCATTTATTATGCTCATCTATCAATGGGCCTGATTGAGAATGTTCCTTTCCTCTCGGCTGGTCTATCCTCTTTGTTATTTGCTTTCCAATTTCCCCTTAATTGAAACTGACGGATTCCTCTTCTGCCGCAACTAGTATCCTCTTGTTTTGATGTGCTGTCTTCTCTCTGCAATACTTTGCTCGAATATATTTTCTCTTATAGGTTAGGCTCTGATACCATGTTGAAAAATCAGATCGTCCTATAGAGAATATATATGAGGCTGTACTGAAAATAGATTACCGTTGTGATTGATCTTTTCACCAGCCATCAATATACATTTATATCCTTTGAATAGTCATGTCAAGTGAAGAGCCATGACCATACGTGGCTTATGCTATGTAGGGTCATGACCCTTCATGACCGATTGGTAATATTAACTATATTGTAACATATACAAACATCAAATGCTCTTAATATATATGGACATGGTAAATATATCTATAATCAAGAGCCCCCGATAACACTTTGACTGCTGCTATAGATCAACAGAAGCAACGGAGGAACAATTACTGATCGGTAATAGTGAACATGAAGAAGAGACCAAGTTAGATAAAGAGATTCAAGCAGCACCGATGAAGCCAAATGGAAGAGGAAACAGGCTGAGACCCCCAAACGAGCGAGGACAAGATCCTCTACAAGCGTTTCCCCACCTTTAAAACATGGACTTGTAAAAATTACAAGGCCAACACTGACAAAGACCTACCAAAATAAAAAGAGAGGTACTCAAGCCTCTACTGAGCTACCTAAGAAGAGGTGAAAGCTGATAAGAGGTAAAGATGATATTGATTCTGATGAAGAAGAAGATAATAGTCAATTCAAGGTAGCTGTGAATAAGGGACAATCAATTGATGAGCTGGTAAAGAACATAAAGGAAACGGGTAGACTAGGTCACCTTAAAATGAATCGGTATGTACATATGTCAATTGAGGATCAGGAAAAACTGGAGGAAGCAATCATCAACATGATGATTAAGTATAAAAGGTTACCAGTTGAATTCTCAAGTTATATTCCCAAAGACCTATATGAGAAGGTATCAACAAGATGGACCTTTGCCTTGCATACCGAGAAGAAGATGAGGGAACACTCACTGATTTTGGCAATGCCCAATCTCTCTGTAAAGAAATTGAAGACACGATGAAACAATATGCTAATAAGTTTTTGATGAAAGGAAGAGCATTGAATATACTACAGGGAAAACTTGAAGAGGTTGATGAAGAAAGTAAAGAGATATGGACTAAGATTTTGAAGTCCAAGGTTGAAGTAGAACAAACTGCACTTGCAGTTATCCTTGAGCAAGGTGCCAAAGGAAAAGGCAAAGGTGTACACTCAGACGATGTTGTTCTTACTACACAGAGGTCAATAGAAGAGCCTATCCATATATTTGACACAGAGCAGCCAGAAGATGAGACTTATGCATATCTTGCTGGCTACATCGAGGAAGAGAAAGAGGATACTCCTGAGCAGTTAGTTATTATCGGGAATGATGAAGTGATAATTGAAGACATCACTGAAGGAGATCCTGATGACGAGGCAAAAGAAGATGAAGATGTTACTACTACTATTGCCGAGAACATGGAGGAAGATAAAACTACTGAGGCAACTACAACACATATACCAAGTAATTTACCTATTTTGGTGCAAGCCATAGATATTGCTACTCAAGAGCAACCCGAGGAGAACACACCGAGCAACAAATGGACGCTATCGAAGGGCAGGGTGAAGAAGGAAACAAGGAGACCACCAAGCTTGAAACAAAAGAGGCAAAAAATAAAGGAGCAGAAATTGAAACAAATGTAGATGATTCTACAACAGGTACAAGGCCAGAAGCCCAAGGACCTCAAACCGAGGGAATAGTAAAAGGGCAAGACAAGGAGGAAAGTGTCTCCATCGAGTAAACAAAGTCCAATCCGGAGATGAAAGCTCTAGTAACATATGAGCAATCCCCCACATCAAGTAAACAAGACAAGAAAAAGAAGAAGAAACATGGTAAAGGTTTGGTCACCTTAGATGAAGTCATTGAGATACCTTCATGTGACCCAAGAACCTTAGACCTCGAAGCTCTAAGGAGATATGGAGAATTGTGCACAAGGAAAGCAGTTCAGGAGAAGCTGAGACAAGAGAGTAAGCACAAATAGGTGTTAGAAGATGTGCGAGAGATATTAATGTAGGTTGTACTTGATGTCAATGTTGATGAGGCAACTCCCATCATTGACCAGCTTACAACACTTACCGGGCACATCAACTCTCCAAATGTTGCCAAAAAGAGAATTGAAGAGAGCCAAATCCAAGATACTATTCAAGATTGCAGGGAAAATCAGCCAAGCAATGGCAATACATAAGGTGAAATTATCTGAAACCATAAGTGAAATTGAAACTATCATTCAGTAGATAATCACCACTTTGAAAAAGCTTTGCACTACCAAGTCCTTCACTGCAGAGACAATAGAAAAGCTCAAGCAATTAGATGATGATCTGCAGAAGAGTGCAGAAAGCTTGCTCATAGACCCCGATGCATTTAAAGCACATTATGCTGAGGTCAAGCATATACATGGGTTAAGGAATGAGCTAAGAAGAGAAGTAGACAAAATACAGGATCAAACAACTGAGCTTCAAGCAAAGTTGTTACCACACGTTGAGGTGATGTTGAGGCATGTAAAGAAAGATAAGGAACTAGTAGCTACTCTCAAGCTATCTGTAGTAGATCATATATTCGATGTGCATACACAAGTTGGTCTGGAGCAGATTGCCTTAGACAGTTTGAAAGAGGAATGGGAAAATCTCTTCGCCAACTTGAAGAAAACCCATCAAAACATTTTTGATAAGCTGTAAGTATATAATAGTTTTGGCATTATTCCAAAAAAGGGGGAAAAGATATGTATACTTACAAGGGAGAAAATATGTATAAATAGTATGTATACTTATCGAGGCATATAGATAGGGGGAGTCTACATTTTGAGTATACAGTTTTTGAAATTTTGATTACAAGGCATACATATGTGTGTTTGTCACTAATGTCAAAGGGGGAGAATGTTAGCTATATGTTGTCATTAGTGTCACACATACAACCGGTAAAGGAAGCAAACAGGCTAGTCGGCCAACACACTAAGTATAGATACCGAGTAGAGCACAAGGTAGAATATCATAATAATCGAACACAGTCTTGACAGAGCACTCATATCGAGCCAGATGATTACCAAGCACAGAGTACAGTTATAACCGAGCATTCATATATACTGAGCATCAGTAAATTATCTAGTGACCAATGTAGTGTATACTGAGTAAACCAGGAACGACATAGAAGTTTGTATTGACACAGACTACAAGGTAAACAGTTTACACCAAGCTAAAAAATGGCTTACCAAGATCGAGGTGAAGATTAAATGTGGATGTAATCATTTAAAGATTCATGATCCCTATGTAATGATGTTTTAAAGGTTATTCATCTGGATCGTAGATCTTAGGTTTTCTAGATGATGACATAACCCTAATTAGGTCAAAATCTTTTGTTATGAGAATTGTCAAGATGTCATTTTGACAAGTATAGATTAAGGAATATGAGATTCCTCCCACCATATTGTATCTGCACTTTGCCTTTGCTAACCGTAGTATACTCTTCTCCTCCAAAAATGACTAAATCGGTGAAAGGCAAGAAGTATGTGAGTCTATGTACCAAGAAGACTTGAAATGACTTGTAGGGTGTTTCGCCATGAAAACATAAAATGCAAATTCTTTCTGCCCTGAGTGGTTTGCAACATTGGCCTTAGCTTGAGACCCTCCTTGCTTTCGCTATTTAGAAGCAAGCCGATACCGGCAATCCTTTATCCAGTGACCAAATTTGTGGTAGTAGTTATAATGAACTTTCTTCTTCAAACTATCTTGAGGCTGGTTGGAGCCTTTCTACTGAGTTGATGGAGATTTGCCTTTATCCTTGTGAAAGGATTTGGCTGCGAAGGCTTGTTCTAAGGAGGATAAATTGGCACTACTACCAAACTACCGTTTCCAACAGTCTTGCTGTAGAAGTTTGGTGCACAAGTTTGAAAAACATCAGTTGTAGTAATGTTGAGAGTTTTGATGAAGTGCTCATAGGATTTAGGTAGACTCTTCAAGGTTATGACTACCATATCCCCTTCCTCTATTTTTTGACCAATGGCCTCTAGTTGATCTTGAATGTCCTTAACCTCTGTCAGATGCTCTTGTAAGGACATACACTCATCCATCATGATAGAAACTAGCTGGTTCTTCAGAAAGAACACACGGCTCCTATTTGATGTCTCATGGAGATCCTTCAACATAGTCCAGATCTCTACATATGTCTTGTCGGATGGCATTTGTGGCAATTGACCATCGGTAACTGAAAGTTTGATAAGCATGACCGCCTCTAAGTTGTGCTCGTCAAACTTATCCTAATCTTGTCCAGCTCTGGTAGGACGAAACTGTTTACCCCAAATGAGCTCATCGAGGCAACAATACTCGAAGATGGTCATCATCCACTGTTTCCATGTGTTGTAATTTTTGTTGTCGAATCGCTAATTGCCTTCCAACATTATTTAGTCAAAGATGCCATTGTGCACACTTTTCGAGGCATGAAAAAAAGAAATTCTGAATAGGCAAAAAATTGAATATAGAATCCAAGGTACAAATCCTAATGCAGAAACAAAGGCAAATTCAAGTAGAGACTTCAAAAAATATGAAGTACGGTTGACATGAATCTCAAGGTGTAGACTTAGAAATTTTTGACAAAGACCAAATTTATTTTGTGAAAAACAGACAAAGAATATGTAGGTTAAAATATTTTATGCCCAAATAATTAGAGAGTTTTGTAAAAACCCTAGTCGGTTGGAAATAAAATATGAAACCCTAGTTGCAGAATCAATGGCAGAAAAAATTTACGAGTTCAAACCACGAGCTGTGCAAAGGTTGCTTGAAAAAGAAGCCCTAGTTATGGACTGAGAACAAATAGATTGAAAGACTCTTCTGCATCAAAGAAATGAACTTGAAATTGGAAAAACCGAGCCAAGAAATGTAGAAAATGGGTTGAAATTTGCAAGAGTTAACCGAGAGTCGCATGTTTGAGCAAAACAAAGAGATTTAGTCGTCATTTGCAAGAAATGAGAGAAAGTTGACAAACAGAGAAGTTGCGAAAAGTAATTCTTTCTTTAGAGGAAAAATGGGTTGACAAACACAATAATTCTCGTTAACATAGTGCTTTTGTTGTGGAAATGCGTGGTTTGAAACCACAAACAACCATTGTGACTATAAAGCAAAGTAATGGCAACCCTAACCAGAGAATAAAAACGCGAAAACAAGTTTTCTATAAGTTGTGATTGTTGATAAAAAAATGGCCGTTGATGCTTCAATTTGTCTGCAACCACAAAAACATAGAGAAAAACCTATTTGCGTTGCAAGAGGAAAAAAAAAATCTCAAAACCCTATTTTTGTTGTCGAATCACTGATTGCCTTCCAACATTATTTAGTCAAAGATGCCATTGTGCACACTTTTCGAGGCATGAAAAACAATAAATTCTGAATAGGCAAAAAATTGAATATAGAATCCAAGGTACAAATCCTAATGCAAAAACAAAGGCAAATTCAAGTATAGACTTCAAAAAATATGAAGTACGGTTGACATGAATCTCAAGGTGTAGACTTAGAAAATTTTGACAAAGACCAAATTTATTTTGTGAAAAACAGACAGAATATGTAGGTTAAAATATTTTATGCCCAAATAATCAGAGAGTTTTGTAAAAACCCTAGTCGGTTGGAAATAAAATATGAAACCCTAGCTGCAAAATCAATGGCAGAAAAAATTTACGAGTTCAAACCACGAGCTGTACAAAGGTTGCTTGAAAAAGAAGCCCTAGTTATGGACTGAGAACAAACAGACAAAAAAACTCTTTTGCATCAAAGAAATGAACTCGAAATTGGAAAAACCGAGCCTAGAAATGCAGAAAATGGGTTGAAATTTGCAAGAGTTAACCGAGAGTCGCATGTTTGAGCAAAAAAAAGAGATTTAGTCGTCATTTGCAAGAAATGAGAGAAAGTTGACAAACAGAGAAGTCGCAAAAAGTAATTCTTTCTTTAGAGGAAAAATGGGTTGACAAACACAATAATTCCCGTTCACATAGTGCTTTTGTTGTGGAAATGCGTGGTTTGAAACCACAAACAACCATTGTGACTATAGAGCAAAGTAATGGCAACCCTAACCAGAGAATAAAAACGCGAAAACAAGTTTTCTGTAAGTTGTGATTGTTGATAAAAAAATGGCCGTTGATGATTCAATTTGTCTGCAACCACAAAAACATAGAGAAAAACCTATTTGCGTTGCAAGAGGAAAAAAAATATCTCAAAACCTTAAAAAAATTTCATTTGAAATTTCTTAGAAAAATAAATTTAGTATTTTTGCTCTGATACCATGTTCTGGTAAATAATTGAATGAATGAAATGAATGATCAAACAATCATTTATAGGAGTTACAAAGATGATGTTTCTATAAAGAAACAATCTTAAATTAGAAACTATCTATTATTTACATAAGTTGCAATATTGCCCATTAAATAAGAAATAATAAGATATTATTCTAATAGTATATGCAACGACAAATAATTTCATACATCACTATGCTAACAGGAAAGCAACATAGCAAAATACACCACCATATCAATGTTTCAATTCAAAAAATAATAATGTCAACATTAACAATCGGTCATCACTGATCAAATATCATTAAAATTCATCAAACATATCATCGTTCTCCTGTTGTGGCAAATTAGAAGCACAAATAGTGCCCATTGGCATCGGTACTAGTGATCTCTGCCTCAGGAGCACCCTCGCTATCACTAGGTAGCTCATGAACATCATCATCAACTACAATCGCAACACGACAGACAATCGAATCATCCAACTCCGCACGCTATGGTTCAACATCCCAATGCTTTGCCTCCTCTTTTTTGTAGGTATTGTCTTTTTGTGTTAGGAGCCTCAAGTTTGAATGCACGTAGACCAAGTCTTCCACCTTCTTGGAATGTTGTCTATTGTGTTTTGTTGAGTGGATGGAGTATGTGCTCCAGGTCCTCTCAAATGATGATGAACTAGCAACCTATCAAGATTTTCAATTTTGAAATTAGAGAGTTAAGAGTTTTGAATAAAAATTTAAAATATAAATTCAATATTCATCAACAAGAATTTAGAAATTAGAATCTTAAGAGCTAAGAAGTTACTTGTGATAAAAATTTGATGGCAACGAATTGTAGGCACTAGTATATTTCTCCATTGAAGTACTACCATTTATGAGCATCAACATTATTCTTGTCTTCAAGAGCGTTATGACCACAATCATCGGTGCTTGCAAAACTCATGAATTTAGACCTCACGATAGGCTGTATGGGATTTGGAAAGAGTCTATGAAGGGATGCCTTCTTCCCGTGACCAGCTTCAAGATCTCTATATGGGGCAACTCTAGTGCTACTTGCATTAAGGACTGATTGACTATAGTACCTGGGACTCAATGCAAAGGCAAGGAGATGAAAAAGGAGTAGTCATTTTGTTCCATCTCTCTGCCATGATTTTTTGTAGTTCCTTGAAGAATTTTTCTTCAGGATTTTGCTCTTTCTCATTTATGATTTTTTTAATGTCCTCAATCATGGAGTCTATGCCATTGTATACCACACCCAAGCAAGGCCTATCCATGTCAGTGTATTGGATCATGCTCAACACAAGCTTAGTGAATCTTAGGAGGCACCCAACACGATCCCACCAAGAGTCATCTAGTATCATTGCCTTAATGACAGTTGTCCTTGTACTACCAAATTGCCTCCGTACGCTACAATTAGCATTGGTTACCATTCTAGACAATGCCCCTTTAACCTTCACAAGGTGTCTCAAAACAATAGTGTTGGAGGCAAAACAATTCTCAACAACCTATTTCAAAATCAAAACAATAATAAATTAAAATCAAAATTAAAATTAAAAATATAGAAAGTTTACTAAACTAAAGTCTAAAACATATTTAAATTTTAAATAATTTAACTTACCTTCAAGAGCTCCAATCTTGAGAATTGTCTAAATATGGCTTGCGGCATGTGGTGGCTAGTAATGAACATTTGGATCTCCTAGGCATCTTCATACATTGGTTTGATTGACTCAATTTTTTTTACAATTTTTCGCAACATAAGGTTGAGTGAGTGGACAGCACAAGGTGTACAAAAAATGTGTTTATAGCGCTCCTCAACCAATAGCCCGATAGCCCTACAATTTTTGGCATTGTCTGTTATTACTTGAACAACACTTTGAGGGCCAACTTGTTCAATGGATTGACTGAGAATGTTTGCAATGAATGGACTGTCCTTCACTTCCCCTTCACAATCCACTGCTCTCAAAAACATTGTACCTCTCGTGGACATTGCAATAATATTGACCAAAGGGTGATTTCTTGCATCTTTCCATCCATTAGATACTATGGAAACACTTGTTTCGATCCATGAATCTTTGATGGGCTTCAAGGAAGCTTCTACATGTTTCACTTCTTTGTTCAATAAAGTGGTCCACACCTTCTCATAACCTAGGCCCTTGAACCCCCTTGGAGCCTTATTAATTGATCTCACCATTTTTTGCCAGTACAGTGAGCCAACAACATTAAATGCCAATCCATTTGCATAGATGCATCTCGCTATGTCTTGCTCTCTATGATTTGTTCACCGGAAGTGGAAAATTTAGCCAAAGAGCTAGAGGCCTTTGATGCTTTTTTACTTTTAGACCTATCCAAAGGTTGAACAATTGGATTGCCAGCTGCTTCATTTGCTTGTATTTGCTCTTCAATATATTTTAGTACAAAATGGTTTGCAAGAAGGGTTTAATGTGGAGGCTGCCCTTCAACTCTTGGGTTGCTTGGACAAAACTTGATGCCTTTTTGAGGGATAAAGCACAAATGTGCTTTCACTCTACTATAAGAACTACTTTATTCCTCTTTGCAATGACCACAAATCCAAATGAATCCTCCTCCACTTGGCATTTGTTGAACCATTTCCACATATTTGCATTGTGGAGAGCTCGGGTCTGTTTTAAACTTGGAGTCCCCAGTGCTAAAGGCACTTGCCATTCTATGAATCTATAAAAAACATATAAATCCGCAAACCAAAATGAAAAAAAAAATAAAAAAAAAAAATGCAAAGAAAAATAAAAAACAAAAACAAAATCAACAAAAAACTACCTCTTTTTGTTGAAATTTTCCTCTTCAATGGCTTTGAGAAGTTCTTAGCACTTGCAACCATGTAGGAATAGCTCACAAATCAGCTTCGAGCATGCAACAATCACTTTTCAACACTCCTTGAGTAATGACAACCAAACAAGAGCATTGGAGGCAATAAGTTTTCTTTTTCATTCACAAATGCACAAATGACACATGTTTTACCTTTTTGGCCTTTATAATGGTTTTTTTTGTTGGGAATTAGTGTTCACATGTAGGTAGTAGGAATATTAGTTTACATAAAATAATAAGTTGATAGGTTTGTGAGGTGGTGATAAATGTGTGGTAAATAAGTGTCATATTAATATTAAGTTGTTCATTAACAACTTAATATTATTAGTTACAAAGTTTGTTTGGTACGTTATTATAATAGTAGTACATGTTTAGTTGTTACAAGCAACTCAATCTAATTAGGAATATTGTTTCTTAAAAAATAGGATTGAAGAATCCTATAAATATGTATTGAATGAAAATCATAACTGGTGAAGCACGACGTTATTTTGTATAAAATTATTTTGCTTCCTTTCTCCTAGATTTTCTCACATGGTATCAGAGCTATACAAATTTTGTGCTATTATTCTGTGAATTGGAGATGCCTCCGGTTCGGGCAGTGCACTAGACCACGTGGGCCCACCCAACACTTAGAGTTCCAATTGTATTGATGTTTTGGAATGAGTCGTCTTTGCCATTGAGAGAGCTGATGTGACAAACTCTTTCTTTCTTTCTTGTGCATAAGCTCCAGTTATAGAAGAGGAGGAAATGATGAGTGTAGACTCTAGCATTTTATTTGTGTAGATTGTTCTTTCGAAGCTCATATTGGAGAAACTTATGCATCAAAGGAAAATCATTTCTTCAAAGACCAGAATCTTGTGCTACTATTATAAGAAGGGACACATTGTTATGAATTGCACTTAGCATGCCAAGGATGTTCTTGATGGCAAGCTAAATATAGATAAGGCATTGGTTGTAGGTGATGATGAAGAGTGCCTTCATGGGGTAGCTACTAAAGACCCTTCACACGAAGATAGTGAGGAGGAATATGTTCTCTAAATCAAATCCATTGGAGGTAGGAGGCATTGAAGGTTGGAGGACTATCAATGTCCTCTCATTAGTCACCAATGATGGGGCTGCTTATCAACTTTGGTGGCATTTCATTTTCCATTTTCTTTTTAGTATGAATAAGTTGAAATTTCACATTGTGGGGGGGATAATAATCAATGTTCCATTTCCCATTTCGTGCCAAAAAGACTAAAGCCAAGATCGGTTTCTAGGTGGTAGTGACAACCGTCTCATATCATTTGTGATTAGAGTGGCACTGATCTACAATGGTGGCTGCATACGCAACAACGAGGACTTGATTCTCAAACCTTTTATAGTGTGGTTGGATGTGCATCACATTTCTTGATTGTTAGTGAATGGATGTGTTTGTCCCCATTCACAAGAAGATGTAAGTGGTTGGATGTGTTTGTCCTCAATCACTATTTTTGGTTGTTTGTGAGTGGATGTGTTTGTCCCCATTCACAGGATGATGTATGTGATTGGAAGTGTCCCCGGTAACATTTGTTGTGTAATTATGATTGGATGCGTGTGTCCCCAATCATAATAGTTGTGAGCAAAAGTGTGTGTCCTTGTTCATAACCTTGTTTTTGGATAGATGTGTTTGTCCCTATCCAAAATTGATGTAAGACCTCAGATAGATGTGTTAGTTCCTATCTGTGGTTCTACAAGTAGATGTGTATGTCCCTACTCTTATCTTATAGTGTTTGGTGAGGTACTATGTGTGGTATTAAGTAGTGTGATGTACAATCTCCCCATGTTCACACTAAGGGGGGGGGGTGTTGGGAATTAGTGTTCACATGTAGGTATTAGGAATATCAAGTTACATAAAATAATAAGTTGATAGGTTTGTGGGGTGGTGATAAATGTGTGGTAAATAAGTTTCATATTAATATTAAGTTGTTCACAAACAACTTAATGTTATTAGTTACAAAGTTTGTTTGGTACGTTATTATAATAGTGATATATGTTGAGTTGTTACAAACAACTCGGTCTATTTAGGAATATTGTTTCCTAAAAAATAGGATTGAAGAATCCTATAAATATGTATTGAATGAAAATCATAAGTGGTGAAGCAGGACATTATTTTGTATAAAATTATTTTGCTTTCTTTCTCCTAGATTTTCTCACAAGTATTAGGGTTGGAGGGTCGAATCGAGCAAAAAAAGACAAAAAAATCATGTTTTTGAACAAATTTGGCCCAAGTTCTTCTGATAGAATTCTAGGCGAATTTGTAGGTTTGTAGCCGAATTTTGGCCAGCCCACATCGGGACCTGACTTTTGGCCAGACTGGATCGGGACCTTGGCTGCTAGGGACGAATGTTGCAACTTAGCAAATTAACATAAATAAAATTAGAGAAGGATCAAAAGTGCAATGATAAAAATAAAACAAGAAAACATAAAATGTAAAGCTTCTAAAAGAATTATAAAAGAGAAACTCAAACCTCATAAATAGTGTGAAGTTTTAAAATAAAACGATAAACAATAAAAACTAAAAAATTAACTAAAAAAAAGAAGAAGCTAAAAATAGAAGACAACAACAAGAAACTAATAAAAGAATCAATAAATTTAAGAAAATACTAAGCCAAGAAGACTAAAATTGGACAAAAAACACAAGATGAAAGGAACGAAACAAAATAAATACATCAAAATAATAAAAACGAGATGAATCAAAAAATATTTTGAGTAAGCAATAGGAGAAGGCTAGGCTAATCAACCAAGCCAAAAAGAAGGAAAAAAGTTAATGAGAAAAGTAAAAAGCATATTGACAACCTGAAGGAAACAAAGAAAGAGAACAAAGCAAGGGAAAGAGGAAACATATGGGAGAGTGCTCAAGATTAAAAGAAATGACCATACAATACACACAAAGCAAGGAAAGCTGTTAAGAAGATGAAAAGGGGAAGTAAAGAGAAAAGGAACACTATGAAGGGAGATTTGGAATGAAGGAGTTCAAAAGAGGATGCCAAGCAAGGTTAACTCACCATCCTTAGTCTCAATTGAGATTATTAGCATGGTTTTTGATGCCAATAGCCTCGTGCAAGTTGTGTTTGAAAAAACAATTTTCCTTAACCAACACTTGAGTATTCTGAAGGCAAATGTGATGCTTATTGTTGTGTGAGTGTTTTGCAAGAGCAGATTTGGAGAAACGATCATATCTAATGTTTGCACTATGTTCTTTGATCCTAGTGGACATGGGACGATCAATGTCTCCAATGTACCGGGTGCTACACTCAATCAGTTTTGTAGACACTTGAATGAAGAAGAGGAGGAAGGGGACCTTTGACAGATGGTATGAATCTTCTTGTTGTTGAGATGGGTTTGAGATTACAAGAAATACCATTCTTGTTAAGAATTTTAGAGGTCTTATTAGAGAGTCCTTCAACGAAAGGGATGGTGGCAACTTGAAAGGTTTGGGATTCTAAAGGTTTCGAAATGAGACTAACACGATTGAAAGCTCGAAGGATTTGCTTATTACAGTAACCATTATGTCTAAAAACTTGATAGAGGTGGGAAAGTTCAAGATCAACGTGCTCTTTGTCACAAATACGATAGGCTCGGGTAACAAGAGTATTAAGAACTCCCATTTTTGGGGAAGGATGGTGGTAGGAAGAAGCATGAAGGTAGAGGTCGGTGTGACTAGATTTTCTAAAGACACTACGAGCAAGAGTGCCATCTACCTTTCTAATGACGAGGCCATCAAGAAAAGACAATTCGTTATTGGATTCAAGCTCTTTGGTAAATTGGATACAACTAACTAGGCTATTTAGGTGGGAGTAGAAGAGTTCAAGTCGATCAAGTCCATGAGGCCATCAAACATTGGTGTCATCCACATAGCGTTTCCACTAGTGAGGGTTGAGGAGGATAGAGCTAAGGGCCATCTCTTCGAAGAATTCCATGTAAAGGTTGGCTATGATAGGGGACAAGGGTGAACCCATGGCAACTCCATCAGTTTGTTCATAAATGACATTTTGAAATGTGAAGAAAGTGGAGTGAAGGCAAAGATCAACCAAAGAAGCAATTTCATTATTAGTTTTCTACCTCACTATCTCAACAACAACAACATCAACAATAGGAGCTTTAGTAAATAAGGACACTACATCAAATATGACAAGTATATCATTGTCTTCCACCTTTTTATCTTGAATAAAATTGATGAAATATTTGGAGTCCTTAATGGAGTCTGAATTTCCTATAAGTGGAGAGATCAATTCAGCAAGAAAAGAGGCCAATTTGTAGGCAGGAATGAGAAGTATCAACAATGGGTCTGAGAAGTATACCAGGTTTGTGAATTTTGGGGGCACCATAAATATGCGAGGTAATTTCATTACAAGGAAGGAGATGTTGTTTGGTTTAGTTGTCAAATGTTTTGGAGATAGCAAGCTTCAATTTTCTAAAGATTGATAGTGTTGTTTCTTCACCTCCTATTTGATGCAGAGCACACAGCGGTAGTAGCATCAAAGGCCGATAGAAACTCAAAATTGGATAAACTTTTGTCAAAGCCGAAACCAACTAATAATATGACTTCATTCAAATAGAATGCGTTGTGACAACTAACGATGATGGTTAATTGCTAACCTACTCACCAATGTCTTGTAACTTGCGGAGCTGTCAAAAACACCAACTTACAGATTCAACATATGCAAACACGTACATAACACACCACCACCTTTTTCCATCTTCCAATGTCATTTCAAAATATAAGGAATTTTGACATCAAGTAAACCTTCCTTGTTGCAACCAGGGTTCCTCAATTCATAATGCCAAGTATAAACACAGCATCTCTAATATCCAAACTTGTCAACAAAGTGTTCGCGAGTTGTTTGGCTGTCTCAACACCCGGCACAGTTCGACCACCTCTTAACAATACAAGGCTGAGTCACACATGGGTCTCCCTCGAAATGACTGTCAAAACATTTCGTGACAGATACCAACTCACCAATGCTTCGCTGATCTATTAAAACACCAGTTCGCCACCCTTCCCAACTACTAAATGCCGACTACGAAACATCTGATATCTTTCGGTTCTTTCTTCTTTGTGAACACAACGCTCACGGTTTCAATTGGTGGTCACGATGCCCAACACCGAACTTCCTCTTTACAACGAGCAGTGTAGACTTTGTGATGTGTAGCGTCAAATGGAACCGGGACAGGTATTTAGAACGATGAGAGCTTGTTCAAACTTTTCTCTCATAGCCAACGAACATGACAGAGAGAACACTGTTTCCCCGCGGGTACAGTCACCCTGCAATCGTTCCCGATTCGTTGCTCAAAACCATAGTGCGGTTTCCTTATTCATTCTCTGCATCACTATTGTCATTCCTATGTCTTCCCCAAGGGTTTCTACTAAGCCTATGATGGAAAGGCAGATTCAAATTGATATTTCCGATTCTCTTATTGATGAGTCATCTATGTGGCTTAGGAAGTATCATGCTAGGAGATTCAATAGCTATTGTCCAAATATAGATTCTTAGAAGATGGATGCTTTGGATTTGGAAATTAAAAGACGAGGTTGAGGCAACAACTACGTCGAATGAATTTTTTCATTTTTCTTTTTCCAATCTAATGGATGTTGATGTGAGTTTTGTTCCACTACAACATACATAATCAAATATTCAATATTTCGAGATGAAACACCAAATCTTCAACTCTCTCTTGAATAAGGTCACTTCTCATGCTAAGCTTGCAAAGTAAGATCATGAAATGACTCCAAGGTTCCCTTCAATTGTGGATACTTGCTCAGTTAAATAATGTGATTTGTTGGTAATCACTTAGGTGAAGCACATTATTCAATCAATGGATATCAACTGTTTCTATAGCTTTCACTTGACAATGTACAATGAAAATATATTTTGATTTTCCAACCTTGAACTTCTCAACTTGAACTTAAACTTTACTTCTACTATTTCTACTTCTATCTATGAATGCAAGGAAGTGTGGATGAACTTGGACTCTACTAGATGCAATCTTGTCAGCGACTCCACCCACCTAGTGCAAGCTTCTAAGGTATACTCGAATGGTTTTCACATCAATATCTCCTCTTCAATCCCACCAATGGATGCAATCTAAAGATTGAACTTCAATTGAAGTTAAATACAATCACTAGCTCACCACACAAGGCATTCCTACCATCAACAAGAGGCTAGTGGCCTAGTTTATATTCAAGTCAAGCAAGTAAACATCCACAATTTCTTTTATTCAACTAAACTACTTCTAAACAACATGAAATGAAATTTACTCCAAGTGAGGGATTGAAGAAACCATGCAACACTTCAAAGCTACATTAAGTGACTCACCATGAAGACCAACAATGAATCATCAATCACTTTAATAGCATTATGACGACAATTCAACAAGTCTCTCCCTTAGCTAACCTACCTCTACTTCTACCTCTAGCTTTCCAACTAATGAGTTACAAAATGAGAAGGCCTTGGCCTTTCATAGGTGTTCAATTACAATGAAGGGCTAAGATCAATTCGAGATCAAGGGCCAAGATTAATCCCTACAAACCGTAATTAGGGTTGCCACACTATCAACCAATTACATGAGGGCACCTCTTTGTGGGCCAATAAGAAAATTACAATGCTTTTAATAGCCAATGAGAAAATTGTACACTTGGCATGATTTGATTGAATGTGCTTGAAACTGAGATTTTTTGATTGGAGAAGACAACTAGGTCCCACCTCATCATCCTCATCTTGTATACTTGATCATGTTGGCATTAACCGGCAAGGATGTAACCGGTACATGGTAAAGAGGTATTGTCATTGATTGGCAAGGAGGTGTTGTCATTCATGACTATGGATGCCTACAATATTCAACCAAGGAACCAATAATAGGTCAGGTACAACTGACAATAATAAGTGCAAGGGGGGAGACTGGTTTGGACCGGTCACATGTAGTGAGTAAGGAGAGGCATTGTCTCGGTTACTGTTAAAGCTCTAACTGATCATCAGAGCAACCGGTAATTGGTAATAGCGTAATTGGTAATGGCACAACCGATAATCAAGGTTTCAGTACTATGACTGATAAAATGTATTACCAGGACCGAGGATTCAACCGGTACAAACAGAAAAAGGAATGGTGACAGGTGAAAGTTTTTACCTGTGCACAACCTAAGGATATAAACCGATCAGTGAAGATGTCATCAAGACTGATGAACTGGGGAAAGTCACAGTCGACAAACACTTGTGTGACTCTTTGACCGGGATTTGTTCCACAAAATCCGAACGACTTTGTATTATCAAGAAGATCGATGCAAGGCGCAATTTATGGTTTTAATGCCAGAAATTGTGGTATTAAAATATGGAGAAATCTCTAGTGAAGGAAAGCTTTCGAAACGTATCTGTCGTTTCCTTCATAAAGCAGAAAAAGCACATGGCATGCATCAGATGTTTCCTCAGTGAAATGAGACTCCACTGGGCCATGGATCCGAAGGTGATCTTTGAACAGGTCGTGCATGTAAAAAGCAAAAAGGGCAAGAAGCCTATATATTCCTCAGCCTGTGAAGAATATTGTTTGCCTTCATTCTGCCAAAAAAAAAGAGTGAACCTGTACACTGAAAGAAGCTACAAAGGTGAAAAGGAGAAGAAAAGAAGAGTGTGCAAGAAAGCACAACAGCAGAAGGAGAATATACCTGCAGTGACTGAAGATGATTCTCAATTGAAAAGCACAACGATCTTATCAGGCTCACTAAAGCCATTTCTAAAAGATCAAACCCTCTATTGCTTTCTAACAATTGCAATAGCAAAATCCCAATATTTTGGGTGGACATTTACATGACCCTTGTATTAAATCCCTTAACCGAGTGACATCTGTGTAGATGTTTTAAGTTCTCTAACCAGGCCAGTTCTAATAGGCCTTATTTCCTAAATCCCTTAACCGGGTTGCTTCTAACAGTGCGTTTGTAATCCTTTAATAGGGAAGGCTCCTTACGGGGCACACTTCAGAAGAGTGCAAAATTTGTGAGGTTTCCTCACACCGTGGTTTTGTCTCAATTTGGGTTTTCACATGATAAATCTTGTGTTGATTACTGTTTGTTTGTGTGATTGCTATTTCTGTGATAGAATCTATTCTACTTACAGTTTTGGTTAGAGTATATCAGATTTGGTTTTAAAGTTTTAGTGGGTGCTGATTCACCCCTCCCCTCTCAGCACCGGTTGGGACCATAAATTGGTATAAGAGTTGAGTTTCTATTTCAAAGTTGCTTAACTGCAACAAGGAAAAGATCCAATGATAAGAAATGAGGGACCAAAGTTTTCTAAGGAAAACTTCACCTTATGGTGCAGTAGAATAAAGCTATACATGAAAACCACCGGAGATCAATACTGGACTCATGTAATCCGCGATTACACTGAACCCACCGGTACCTTGACACCTGATGAACAAAAGATCAGCACCGAACATACAACTGCAATGGATATGATAGCAAATATGCTACTTGATTATGTTTATGTAGAGATTGAAAATATGACAACTGTGTACAAGATGTGGGCCAAGCTACAAACAATGTATGGTGGTGACCCACATGTTCAAAGAGCAAAGGTAGAAAGCCTCAAAGGGAAATATGATGATATGAGGATGAATGAAGGAGAATATATTGAGCAATATAACAACAGAATCAAAGAAGTGATGAGCTCCATCAAAAGCGCTGGAGGAACATTAAGTGAAGAAGATGTGGTAAGCAAGATATTGAGGACGTTGAGGCCACAATATGCTATCAAAATCTCAGCCACACAGGAGCTTAGATCAGTAAGTGCATCTCAAGTTACTCTTGACTCCCTAATCGGTAAGTTGACTGCATTTGAATTAATTTTGATAACAGCTTACCCATGTTAGAAGCTGCTTTTAAGTCCTCTGTTAATACGTCTTCCAACAAGAAAGGAAGAGAGATCAGTAATAGTTCTACCGGTAAGGCTGAAAGTTTTGTTGAAAATCTACTCTCTAAAGAGTTAGAGCAGAATGAGTTTGAAGAACTCATCGCAAGGAGATTTCCAAGAGGAAAAGGAAAGTACAAAGGAAAACTTCCATTAAAGTGCTTTTCTTGCAACAAAATAGGACACATTGCAACAAGGTGTCCAAATAATGAAAATAAAGAAAAGAACAACTGATTCAAAAACAAAGGAAAGGAGTGCTACCTTGTTGAGGAAGGAGTCACAGACAATAAATCTGAAGATTTTGGAGATGAAGAAATTGCCTTTGTGGCAATAAAAGAAGAAAGCAAAGTTATGAGTGAAATTGTACTTATCCCAAGATCTCATCAATATGATGATTGGATCATTGATAGTGGATGCACTCACCACATGACTGGTGATAAGAACAAGTTCATCAGCCTAAAGCTCAATGATGGTAGATCGGTGACCTTTGGTAACAATGCTCCCTGTGCTATCAAAGGCAAAGACTCAATTGCACTTGGCAATGAAGCTGTATGCGAGGATGTGTATTGGGTAGAAGGACTCAAGTACAATCTAATGAGTGTAGCTCAATTAAACAACAACGGATACTTGTTGGAGTTTGGGCAGGGTTCTTGCATTGTCAAGAATCAATCCGGAGCTCATGTTGCCACCGGTAGACAGAGCAAAGGGAACTTGTTCTATCTAAACTCAACCGAGAGAGCTTATAACTATGGCAAAAGGTGAGACAAATAAAATCTGCCCATAACTAAAGAGGACAACAGTTGGTTGTGACATAAGAGGCTCTGCCACATAAACTTTGACAGTATTGTCAAAGTAAGAAGAAGTCAGTTAGAGGGCTTCCTGAGATTACAAAGCCTGACATAGGTATTTGTAAAGAATGTCAGTTAGACAAACTGACAGGAACAAGCTTCATGAGTAAATCTTTTTCTGCTGAAAACGTGCTGGATCTCGTACACATAGACTTGCATGGACCTATGAGGACGAAGAGCTACTATGAAGCCATGTACTTCATGCTCTTTGTAGATGACTTTTCAAGAATGATGTGGACACTCTTTCTTAGAGAAAAATCAGAGGCTTTTCACATGTTCAAAATCTATAAGGTTCAAGTTAAGAAAGGAATCGGTAAGACTCCCTACGAGTTATGGTTTGGTCACACTCCCAGTGTGGGCTACTTCAGAATTTTTGGTAGAAACTGTTACATCAAAAGAGATGTTTACTCTGGTAAGTTTGAACCAAAAAGTGATATAGGCATATTTCTGGGTTATTCCACCAGAAGCAAAGCCTACCGGTGTCTGAATAAAAGGATAGGAAAAATAGTGGAAAGCATCAATGTAAAGATTGATGAATATTCAGAACTAAAGGAAAAGATTAGAAATGATAAATCAGACTGTCATCTGGTCATTTGGACTTTAATGAAATGATTGTTGTTGATGAAGAAGAAGAACAAGTAAACAAACCCGTGGAGCAGGGTAATGTACTTGATCCAGGAAGGGATCAGGATGATGAACAAGAAATTGTTCATGATCTTGTTGAAGATATTGCTCAACCGAAAGATATAGACCGGGAACACCGACTGGTTCTACCAAGGTATGTCACATATCATTCCACTGATAACATTATTGGTGACAAACATGCTAATATTCTAACCAGGAGAAAGGCAAGAGAAAGTATCTGCTTACTTTCGAGTATAGAGCCCAAAACCACCAGAGAGGCTCTGGAGGATGAGAACTGGGTCAAGGCAATGGAAGAAGAGATTGAAGAAATTGAGAAGAATGAAACATGGACTCTTGTTCCAAGACCACGGGACAAGAATGTTATTGGAACCAAGTGGGTGTACAAAAACAAATTAAATGAAGTAGGAAAGGTGGTAAGGAATAAAGCAAGGCTAGTTTGCAAAGGATATGCGCAAGAGGTAGGACTAGATTTTGGAGAAACCTTTGCCCCTGTGGCCAGACTAGAAGGACTGAGAATCCTACTCGTTTATGCTGCCCATAAAAGGCTCAAAGTATACCTAATGGATGTAAAGTATGCATTTCTGAATGGTATACTAGAGGAAGAAGTTTACATAGAATAGTCAGAAGGCTTGCCATCCACAGAGAAAAGTGGTATGGTTTGTAAATTGAAAAAGGCACTTTATGGGCTGAAACAAGCCCCAAGAGCCTTGTATGAAAGGTTACATTCATACCTCCTGACCATAGGATTCACAAGAAGAGGAGATAATAGCAATATGTATCTCAAGACTGGCAAAGAAGGGAAGCTTATTGCTGACATCATCTTTGGAGGAGATGACAAAATGAGCAAAGACTTCATTGAGGAGATGAAGAAAGAATTTGAAATGTCCATGATTGGAGCCATAAAATTCTTCATTGGATTGCAAGTCCATCAGCTAAATGAAGGTGTTTTTATTTCTGAGTCCAAGTATGTTAAAAAAATTCTTAAATCCTTTGTGCTAGAAGAATCCAGACCGGTTGGCACACCAATGATAACTAACCTCAAGTTATCAAAGGAGGATGATGCAAAAGATGTAAATGAAACATTGTATCGGTCAACGATTGGCAAGTTACAGTATGCTGTGCATAGTAGACTTGATATTGCACATGCAGTAGGCATTGTAGCCAGATTCTCCGCTAACCCAAAAGAAACACATCTAATAGTAGTGAAGAGAATTTTCAAATACCTAAAGGGTATTGAGGAGTATGGCCTATGGTTTCCTCACAAAGGAGGTTTTGAGATAAAGGTATTCACTGATGCAGATTGGACTGGTAATATTGATGACAGAAAGAGCACTAATGGAGGTGCATTCTTTTTTGGAGAAAAAATTGTGTCATGGACGAGTAAGAAGCAGAACCGCATTTCACAGTCCATAACAGAAGCTGAGTATGTTGTTGCTGCAATCAATTGCACACAGGTGATCTGGATCAAACAGATATTGGAAGGAATCCAAGAACAGGTACTTGAACTGATTGCAATTTACTTTGATAGTACAAGTGCAATAAATATATCTAAGAATTTTGTCATACACTCTAAAACAAAGCACATTGCCATAAAGTACCACTATCTGAGAGAGCAAGTGCAAAATAAAGAGGTAAAATTGGAGTATGTTCCTACAAAGGAACAAGTTGGAGATATATTCACAAAGCCTTTACCCAAGAGCACATTTGAATATCTCAGAGGCAAATTAGGGGTAGTGCCCCTTCTTGATCTTCAGTAATAAGGTGTTCATCAATCCATTGAGCTTCAATAGAGGATTCAAGTCTTGTCCTAAGAGGATTGGTGATAAATGACTGTTGCTCGAAGGGAGAGCAAATTTATGAAGGTAGTCTTTTGACTAGCCTTTGGCATTAATGCCAAAGGGGGAGATGGCATTAACTGGCTGAATTGGTAAGTTATGTAAGTTTGTGGTGTTTTGCCATCAATGCCAAAGTAGGAGATTGTTGGCATTAACCGGTAAGGATGTAACCGGTACATGGTAAAGAGGTATTGTCATTGATTGGCAAGTACATGGTAAAGAGGTATTGTTATTGATTGGCAAGGAGGTGTTGTCATTCATGACTAGGGATGCCTACAATATTCAACCAAGGAACCAAGGACAGGTCAGGTACAACTGACAATAATAAGCGCAAGGGGGGAGACTGGTTTGGACCGGTTACATGTAGTGAGTAAGGAGAGGCATTGTCTCGGTTGCTGTTAAAGCTCTAACTGATCATTAGAGCAACCGGTAACCGGTAATAGCATAACTGGTAATGGCGCAACCGGTAATCAAGGCTTCAGTACTATGACTGATAAAATGTATTATCGGGAGCGAGGATTCAACCGGTACAAACAGAAAAAGGAATGAAGACATGTGAAGGTTTTTACCTGTGCACAACCTAAGGATATAAACCGATTAGTGAAGATGTCATCAAGACTGATGAACCGGGGAAAGTCACAGTCGATAAACACTTGTGTGACTCTTTGACCGGGATTTGTTGCACAAAATCTGAACGACTTTGTATTATCAAGAAGATCGGTGCAAGGCGCAATTTATGGTTTTAATGCCGGAAATTGTGGTATTAAAACATGGAGAAATCTCTAGTGAAGGAAAGCTTTTGACACTCATCTGTCGTTTCCTTTATAATGCAGAAAAAGCACATGGCATGCATCGTATGTTTACTCAGTGAATTGAGACTCCACTAGGCGATGGATCCGAAGGTGATCTTTGAAGAGGTCATGCATGTAAAAAGCAGAAAGGGCAAGAAGCCTATATATTCCTTAGCCTGTGAAGAATATTGTTTGCCTTCATTCTGCCAAAGAAAAAGAGTGAACCCGTACGCTGAAAGAAGCTACATAGGTGAAAAGGAGAAGAAAAGAAGAGTGCAAGAAAGCACAACGGAAGAAGAACATACCTGCGGTGACTGGTGATGATTCTCAATTGAAAAACGCAGCAATGTTATCAAGCTCACCAAAGCCATTTCTAAAAGATCAAACTCTCTATTGCTCTCTGACAAATTGCAATAGCAAAATCCCAGTATTTTGGGTGGACATTAATAGGTCCCTTGTATTAAATCCCTTAACCGGGTGACATCTGTGTAGATGTTTTAAGTCCTCTAACCTGGCAGGTTCTAATAGGCCTTATTTCCTAAATCCCTTAACCGGGTCGCATCTAACAGTGCATTTGTAATCCTTTAACAGGGAAGGCTCCTTATAGGGTGCACTACAGAAGAGTGCAAAATTTGTGAGGTTTCCTCACACCGTGGTTTTCTCCTGATTTGGGTTTCCATGTGATAAATCTGGTGTTGATTACTGTTTGTTTGTGCGATTGCTATTTTTGTGATAGAATCTATTCTGCTTACAGTTTTGCTTAGAGTATATCAAATTTGGTGTTAAAGTTTTAGTGGGTGCTGATTCACCCCTCCCCTCTCAGCACTGGTTGGGACCATCAGATCAATCCTTTGGTGATGCGAAAATATCTCTTGATACTCAACGTTGCCAAGCCTTCAATAGTGATGGCATATTCCCAAATCGCTTCATCTTCTTAAATCTTCTTTTTCTTCTTTCCTGGAAATTTGAACCTACAAACTTGAATCTTGACTCGAATTTGTAGTTCGATGATTTGATTTGAATCTTTCTTCTCATTTGGAGTCTTTGAGCTTGAGCCTACTTTCCTGAAGCATCCACTTGCTTGAAATTATTGAGCTTGAACTTTGCCACTTATAGTCTTGAACATCTCGTTGCCCTCGAAGCTTGGCTGGCTTCTCCTTGAATGGTCTACCTTGCAACACAAGAGAGAAAAAAGGGCATTTAAGTCTATGAAATGATAATCAAACATGAAATAAATCTTAAAATCCTCATGAAATATAATCACATTAGCATTCAGTAAGAATGGATTTTCAAAATAAGTTTGATCTTATATCTAGTAATCTGGAAACAATTAAGTCTTTCAATGCAAAACAAGTCCCAGATTTTACTCTTATTATCCTCCTCATCTCAGATTTTTGAGAGTAGCCTGCCTTTTATGCTCAAATTTGATGCCTATTATGAGGTTCTATCGTTCTGTATGTTGATCTGTTGCTGCTAAGGGAAAATTGCCGCCTTATGTAAACGTGCTGCCAATTAGAAGTTATTCGCTGATTGCAGAGGCAGGTCTGTATTTGGTTACATATGAAAATTAATCTCTCCTCTTTAAATAGGCGATCTGACCTTTGAAAAGGTACCACCCTTCAAGTAGGCCGACTTGCTCTTGAAAGCCAATGAAATGTTTTATTTTATTTGTTTTTCCCAAGCCCTTTAGCCCGACCTTATCAAGGGGAGTGATGAATTTTTAAATATTAAATTCTCCCTTTATAAAATCGCTGTCATCTCAAATTTGGGCAAGCCCTTTTACTCAGGAGTGGAAATTTATCTTGTTTGAGGATTTTATCCTTGGGGGATGGCGGATTCCATCATCCCTCAAGGAATTTCTTCACTTTTCAACTTGACTCCCTCAAAACACTTTATCAAATCAAGCCTCCATCTGCGGCAAGTTTGGATATTCACCATTTGAGAGACTCTAAGAAAGGCATGTTTTGTTCTCATCTTATTGTTGATATTTTTCAGATTCTACTAAGGAATATATCAGACTATATAAGTCTAACAAAACTAAGCACAGGATATGATATAAGAAGTCATAAAGGAGGAAAGGTAGTACCCGGAAATCAGATTTAGACTATGCCTTCAACCTCTCCAATGTATGAGCCACTTAGCCCATCTAGGGTTCCTTCAAGATGCCAATGATTTGTTCTTTGACCTGATAATGCTGCTACAACATGTCTGAATTCCAGCCCTAGGTCGCACTCCAATCTGCAATATGATTCTCCTAAGTTGCTGCTCCAAAACAGAATTCAAAGCAAGACAAATTTGCTCCAAGAGGCAGAGATATATTTCGCATGTGTCTGATTTGAAGAGCAAAGATGCATGTTATGTTTTTGATGATCTCTTGCTCTCAAATCTATTCCAATATATATGCACATATGACATCCTAAAGGAGGGCCGACCTCTGTCTCAAAATAATTATTAATTATATACTTAATGAGGGCCGACCTGACATAGTTTAGGGTATGAATTAATAATGAACAATTATTAATTCGACGGTTCTGTTTGATCAAAGCCGACAGGCTATAAATGTTAACACTCCCCCTTAGACTGGAGGGTAAGATCAAACCATAGATCTCATCTATTCTAGGACACACCCTAAACTATCATCCTTGATAGTGAGAACAAAAACATAACCATCTCGGATACCCTATCCTGAGATGTCATAGATCCAAGTCTATGAAGGTAGATCCTATCTACCTCAAGTCCATGATGTATACCATCCACTTTGAGGATAAGTAACTCCATGAGTCACCAAGACTCAAGAGATGTCAAATCCATGACATCATACCAAACATCAGGTACATGATGTTTACTATCCAGATGTGGATTTCTCAGATCCACGAGTCCCATGACTCAAGAATTTAGAATATCAACTCTATGATATTCATGGTATCATCAAGTCCATGATGTTACCAAATACTCAATTGTGGATCCCTAATCCATGAGTCTCCAAGACTCAAAATGATATCAACTCCATGATATCCAGAGCATTGGTCTCACGAATATCAAGTCCATGATATTCACCAAGGGCTCAGAGCAATGGTCTTTTGACATCAAATCCATGATGTCTCACCGATTGTTGGGAGGAATGGACTTTTGACATCAAATCCATGATGTCTCACCGATTAGTGGTAGTAATGGACTTTTGACACCAAATCCATGATGTCTCACCGATTACTAGGTGTAATGGTCTTTTGACATCCAACAGTGTCTCACCCATTACTAGGTGTAATGGTCTTTTGACATTGATGATGTCTCACCCATTATTAGGTGTAATGGTCTTTTGATATTCAACGATGTCTCACCCATTACTTAGCAATGGATCCCTAGTCCATGCAAATGCGGACCCCTGATCCACGAGTCTCTTGGACTCGAAGAACATCAAATGATATTCTTCAATTCATAAGAATAACTTAGCCAAAAACATAAGTATATCCAAATGAATAATCATATGAAACCTACAAGTATAAGATTAACCAATATGATTATAAATCATTAGCCATAATCAGTAAATGAAAGAGAGTATGACCCGTTCATACATAATATTAAAGTATGCTTCACAAGCTATACAAAAGATGTATGCCCCATACAACCAGCATAATTTATCCAGCATTTGTGCATAAGAATAATCACATAAGTCTTCTTCACCTAAAGATAACCAACATCTAACCAGATGTAATATAGTTCTCTCAAAAAATATGCCTATGCCAAAGTAAGAATGTTCCAACATTCATGCACCTATGCATAAGGAAAACAGTAAGTCAACAGAGAGTAAAGAATATATACAAATCAATGCCAACATGTTCCTATGCTAACATAAACCAAGAGATGTATTTATAACACAACATACATCCATAAAAATATGCTCCCATGTATACAACAACCATAAAATATGCCAGTTGTTATATACACAGCACATACCTATATTCCCATACATGAAGCTAATGAGCTGATAGTCATCATATATTCATCCACTAATGTAAGCATCTATATGTCAATGTAAGACCAGTTATACTAACAGTTAGCTGTGAATGATCTCATAACAGCGGTAGATATAATACGTGACATAGAGTAAGGTATGTTCCTCATGCATAACCATCCAAGCTAAATAGACATTCCAATCAGCTATGAATGTTTTACTCATACAATCATAAACTATGCCAATGGGGAATGTTCCTACTCATATAGAAGAGAGAGGTTTATACCAGGTGAAAGTGAGCCCATAATAAAACTCCCCCTTAAGCTTAGATTCCATCTATATCAGATATATCAAATAGCTAATTCAATCAGCTATATATAAAGAATCATAAAACATCTCAGTTATGATAATGTTAATTGCGGAGTTGCAATATACCAATGAAAGGTGCGCTGCCTACACATAACTATGAATGTCTTCATATAAGACATATGCCAATGCAAAACTAATGCAAGGTATGTTCCCACATAAGGCATACATAAACTAGTTAATGTTTCCATACACTAAGCACAATAAAGGTATGCTGCAACAAAATGTGAAGAATGTTCTTTATTCAATTAATAGCAGATAATCAGCATGACACTATCCAACCATACTCATATAGGAAGGGAGATAAAAACACAACACTAGGTGTAAGTGATTTACTTCCTTATACATGCCATGCACTAAGGTGGGATGATCTACACCCTCTAGATCAAGATTTGTAATCCCTATCAGCTTCTTAGGTTCATTTACAAGGTTTTAGATACACTCATGATCCAATAAGGAAAGGTAATTTAAAGAGTTGAAATGCAAGAATTGTACTTGACACAACCTAGAGTTTCTATCCATTTCTTTCTAGCCAATGAGAACCATAGAAGACAACCAATGATATCAAAAACTTCATTACAATTTTTCAGACCAAACCCTAGATCCTTAGTTGTATTCCTAAATCTGAAAAGATCTTTACTCAACCGTAGCTCTGATACTATGTTGATATTTTTCAGATTCTACTAAGGAATATATCAGACTATATAAGTCTAACAAAACTAAGCATAGGATATGATATAAGAAGTCATAAAGGAGGAAAGATAGTACCCGGAAATCAGATTTAGACTATGCCTTCAACCTCTCCAATGTATGAACCACTTAGCCCATCTAGGGTTCCTTCAAGATGCCAATGATCTGTTCTTTGACTTGATAATGCTGCTACAACATGTCTGAATTCCAGCCCTAGGTCACACTCCAATCTGCAATATGATTCTCCTAAGTTGCTGCTCCAAAACAGAATTCGAAGCAAGACAAATTTGCTCCAAGAGGCAGAGATATATTTCGCATGTGTCTGATTTGAAGAGCAGAGATGCATGTTATGTTTTTGATGATCTCTTGCTCTCAAATCTATTCCAATATATATGCACATATGACACCCTAAAGGAGGGCCGACCTCTGTCTCAAAATAATTATTAATTATATACTTAATGAGGGCCAACCTGACATAGTTTAGGGTATGAATTAATAATGAACAATTATTAATTCGGCAGTCTTGTTCGATCAAAGCCGACAGGCTATAAATGTTAACACTTATTGATGGCGGAAATTTGACATGATTGAGGATTTTGGAATCCTCATAGGCTGGTGGAATCTGCCTAGCCTAGAGGATTCTCCTCTCTTACCTTCGCTTTCCTCCAACATACACTTCACTCTCTAGATCTACCCAACTCGAAACTTCATAAAAATCCCTTCATTTTCATTTGCTTACCATGTTCTAAGTCATCCTTTCATACCCTAATGCTGGCGGAAATCAGAGGAGGCTAAGGATTTCTCTTCTCAACTCATGATTTTCCTCCTTAATTCGGCTAACTCCAATCTTGATGCTCCAATACTTTCTTCTCCACTTTGTAAGCTTCCAACTTGATGGAGCTAAGGCAGAAATTGAAGGTGTTTGAGGATTTTGATTCCTTGGAGGGTGGTGGATTCCGCCACCCTTCAAGGATTTTCTCCTTTTCTATTTGCTCACACTTCCTCTCTTTCCTCATATCAACATGTCACTTGCCTTCTCAAATTTGATTTTGCCTTTTATACCCTTCACCCCTCCATTCTAATCTTCACAATGCATACTTGAGGGGCATTGTTTGAGTTTGTTTTCTATTGAAGGCAGGACGGAGATTATGGCTGATTGAGGATTTTAGTCCTATGAGGGTGGTAGAATCCGCCACCACTTAAGGACTCCTCTCTCTCGCCTTTTCAAACTCATCTCTATCTCCCTTAAACCCTTCTTTGCTCGTAATGCAATTTAGGAGGGGCCTAGTCTATGGGCGGGTTTTGAGGGGAAAAGAGGATTTCAGAATCCTCAAGGGCAGGCGGATTACGCCATACCCAGAGGATTCTCTCCTCCATACTCATGACAACCTTCAGTTGCAGCCCATTCCAAACTTGCCCTGCTCAACTCCTTACTTTCCTATGCTTTTGTTTGTTATGCAAGTTGGGATGTTTGTGCTTGTTTTAGCCACTCTAATCTAGGCGGAAATTAGCCTATAAGGAGGAATTCTAATTCTTCATCCAACCTCAATCTCCCTCTCATCAAACTTAGTGCCATTCCTCTTGGGTTTTTCAACTTTCATATCAGATTGTCTTCCAATAGAGTTTCATTTGTTTCTGAGGTTCTAACCTTGCTTGCTCTTTGCTCAAGATGGGAAGCAGAAATCTTGGTTAGGAAAGGAATTTTGGATTCCCCAAGGCATGGCAGAATCCACCAGCCTTGGAGGAATCCCTCTTCCACCAAGCTTCAGCAATTTCAACTCAAAAACTCACAAGAACCTCTCAGTCAACTTTAGTTGGGTTTGTCATGTCTATGCTCACTTAAACTAAGCTAGGGCGGAAATTTAGGGGGGAGTAAGAATTTTGAATCGTAAGGGCAGGCAGATTCTGCCCTGCCCTGAGGATTATTCCTCATGCAACTCGCAGTCCCTAAACTTCGTGAAATTTGCCTCATTCTCAAATTCTCCCAAGGTAAACCTGCAAGGGATGCCCATCTTTTATCTGGACTTGGTTGAATTGAGCTCTAACATCTTCAGTTAATCACCCTCATCATGCACTCTTGCTCAAGCTAAGGCTTGGGGACTTGACTGATTTTGGCTCTACATCCCCTTCCCTGACCTTATCAAACTCAACTTTACATCTTTTTGTGGCCTGGAGACTTGAAACTGTTGCTAGCTAAGACCCTTAAGACCATCTACTCTTACTGCTAAAGCAAAAAGAGAGGGTCCCCATTTGCAATGGGGCGATGGTGTGAAAACCTCACAACAGTGGACTGCTCTAGGATTTTTTTAGATGGTACCTAGTTTCGTGGAATGAATGGCCTTTGTATTTAAAATTCGACTCATAGTTTCAACTCTATGAATGATTCTACTTTCAAATTTCTTGTTTGAGTTCATTTGCAAGGGTTGCCCTTGGAATATTGAATGAAGAGATTTTTGAGTATAAGCAATTTGTGTGGGCAATATTGTGTTTGATAGACTTTGTGCGTTTGTGGAAAAAGTTTCTTATTCTCAAAATTTGGAATTTGGGTACGACAGAGTGAATATGAAGACTCTTTGGTTATTTGCCATTCTTGTGGCAAAGTGGCTCATGCTTCAACTACTTGCTTGAGAAATAAGAAGAACCATTTTGTTGGGAAGAAAAAGAAACAATTTCCTGTTTTTAAGGAGGAATTATTCTTTTGAGGAGGTACAAAAAGAAGATAATCATAAACAAAGGGAAACCCCTTATAGACTGTTCAACAATGAATGCCTATTTTAAAGCTCCGGGGCTAGAAGATGGATCTGTCAATGATCGAATGTTTTCTTCTTGTCACGAGAAAAATAGATTTGGGGATCTTTATTGGTCTTGCTTTGTATTTTGTTGTCCCTTTGCTGTTCTTTGCTGTTTCGTTGCACTTCATGTTCTATCCTTCTCTTTGTACAAGGTTCTAGCCCCTTCCAAAACCCTGCTTACCTAATCAAAAACATTATGTAGTCTCATTTGTATGACAACCATATACTCTTTATAATCCCCTGCACATTACCCTTATATGGTATTTTGAATCAACCACGTAGGAGAAGTAAATATTGTGTTATGATATATCTTGGAATATTTGTAAAAATCCAGAAATATAGCAGACCACTTTGAGGGTGTGACTTCCAATAATCAGATTATAATAATATATGGATTTAATATTTGATGTTACAATGATATGGGAGAGAGTTATCTAATTTATTTATAGGTTTACCATTTAACTATGTACGAACATACCCCTTCATCCTAATTTAGAGGGATTAGTGTATTAACTTATATTTGTGTTAAGATTAAGCATGCCACAAGTGCTTATCCATATTATAATTAGGAATATATATTATATAGCTAGGAATATATCATATTAGGATCATAACATTCCCTTCCCTTTTAGAGAAGCATTGCCCTTAATGCTTAGCAAATCTATAATCTGTTGTATTAATCGTTTATCATTCCATGTGCATCTCTAATTGGCAAATTCTTCCACTTGATTAGGAATTTTGAGGTCACTCTATTTTGCAATCTGATTTTGGAAATTCTATTAATTTATTTGTATATTTTGTATGAATACTTTTTTTTATAGGATTAGTAGGAAACAAATGAGAGAGTACACAAAAATATGCGTTTCTTAGTGAGTCTATTTACATTAAGATTATTTGCCTTTGGTAACCCCATAGTGATATCCATTAATATTCCTACCTAGTGTTGTGTTGGAAATTGGAATGCCTAATATTTATAAGAGGCTTGGAGGCTTTTATTATTTCATATTAGGTTCCATCTTAATCCCTAAAGGTGATACTAGATGTCTTGAGTGTTCTGCTAAAGACACATTTGGATTGTTTTACAAATATTTTATTGACTTCCAATTAATTAACAATAGGAATGTGAAACTTGTCTTTATGATATTGTTTTGATATGAATTGTTATGATATTTTTTGGAAATGTTTGAAAAAATCAGAAATATAGCAGACCACTTCGAGGGGGTGACCTCCAATAATCAGATTATAATATATAAATTCAATGTTTGATGATATGTGAGAGAGTTCTCTTGTTTAGTTATAGGTTTAACTATGTAGGAACATACCTTCTCATCCTAATCAAGAGGTATTCGTATATTAATTAATATTTATTATGGAGTTTAGCATGCCACAAGTGCTTATCCTTACCATACATAGGAATATATCATATTAGGATCATAATATATTGTTGGACAAAAGAGCATCATTAGGTCTGCCTTAATGTAACAAGGAGGTTCCTAGTTTACTTGTCATTTTCTTCTATAGTTATTCTCTTCTCAAACAAATCATGTTCATCTATGGAATTCCTGTTCTAAATTATTTTTTTTTGTAAAAGTTTTGAGAGCATATCTCATATCTTCAGCAAAATAAATATGAAGTTAGTCATGTTTATATATTGACTATAAGATGATCCTGCTTGCCTTGACTAATCTCTCAGAATTGCAGTTATTTTTATCTGATTTTTTAAATTTTGGGTTCTCATCTTGCAGGTTCTGCAAGAAAAGGGAATACATATCTGGGATGGAAATGCATCAAGAGATTACCTTGATAGGTATTAACAGCATCCTCTTTCCTTGTGTATGAATTCACATTATCATGTGACACGTGATAATGCAAGGGATTCTAGTTTATTAGATTCTTTTCCTTATATGAGATTTGTGCTCCAGAAACACTTTTTCAGCAATGGGAGTATTGCAAATGGGTGATGGACCTTGTTGATGGTAAACTGTTGCAACAGTGTTACAGAATTCCAGAACAAAAGAATTGAAAATTGTTGTTTTGTAAATGCCCATGGTACTTGTTCCATATTGTAAGAATTTGCCAATAGCAACAACCCATGATCTAGAGGCCAATGAATAGCACAATAATAAGAGAGACAATATGGACAAGAAGAAAGTATATTCTCATCAATGATGCAATAACGAAGCTAACTGAGATACAATAATGAATGACTACAATGTAGATGTCCCTGCTTATATAGGCTAGGCATGATAACTAGGAGATAAGCAAGAGATAACTTATCATCGACATAAGGTGGGGGCACATGTCCACCAAAGGTGGATCATCCTCCATTGTGCAATAAAGTATGTGCAACATGTGGAGGATGATAAGTGATAAGTGCACCAAAGGTGGAGGCAACACATAAAGTGGAAATGTGATAATAACTATCACTACCTAAAGTGGAATTTCTCCTACATCATGTGCAAATAAAGGTGCAAATTCCTAACATGTATTTTAATTGCAAACTACTATGTATGCATTATCCTAAGCAAGCTTAAGTAAAGTGTAATCAGGCGAGTAATTAATTACACCAACACTTATTTTCGGATTTGGTTGCCCCAGATAAAGAACAAAGTGCCAACTGTTTATTTCCAGCCCCTTCAGTATAATAGCTTCAGATAATAAAAGTTGATGTTTAATAGTAGCTACATTGGATTTCATTGTGGTTGATAATTATGGAGCATGCTTCATATTTTAGTTTTCTTCTTTAAAATTTCATGCACTTTTGTTTCAGCATTGGGCTGCAAGAAAGAGAAGAAGGTGATTTGGGACCAGTATATGGATTTCAGTGGAGGCATTTTGGAGCTAGGTTGGTAAAGTATTCTGTAAGAAATTGTGATTTTGTGGGTTTTTGTATTTGACAATGAAATCTGCCTTATCTACAAATGGCTTGATGTTCAATATGCTGTTTGGACAGGTACACTGATATGCATGCAGATTACACCGGCCAAGGCTTTGATCAACTGGCAGATGTTATTCACAAGATTAAATGCAATCCAGAAGATCGGCGGATTATACTTTCTGCATGGAACCCTGCAGACCTCAAACTCATGGCTCTTCCTCCATGCCACATGTTTGCTCAGGTCAGCTCTTAATTGTATAATGCTAAACTCCTACATCTATTTGCATTCACATTTCTTTCTTCTATTTAATGTCATTCTGATGTTTTATGTACAGTTTTATGTGGCCAAAGGGGAATTGTCATGTCAAATGTATCAGCGATCCTGTGATATGGGTCTTGGTGTGCCTTTCAACATTGCATCCTATGCACTATTAACATGCATGATTGCTCATGTTTGTGGTATGCTGCATATGTGCAAAACTTCATTTACTCTGAATTACTGGTTCCTATTTTAGTAATAAATCTGTGTTTTGTTTTCTTATTCACTTTATGTTATCTTGTGTTGAATCATGAATGTATTTCCAGGCCTCATTCCTGGTGATTTTATCCATGTGCTTGGAGATGCCCATGTATATAAAAATCACGTTGGCCCTCTTTTAGAACAACTTCAGAATATACCTAAACCGTTTCCAGTAAGTGTTTGTCCAACCTTTTTTGAAACTGAGGTTTACAACTGTATTTTTTTCTATAAACTTCTGCTGGATGGGTGGTATTTTATGGCAATATTCCTGTTGATTTCTTATTATTTTGTACTGCAGATTTTGAAAATCAACCCAGAAAAGAAGGATATGGATTCTTTTGTTGCGAGTGATATCCAGCTTCTTGGATATGATTCCCACAAGAAAATAAACATGAAAATGGCTGTGTAGTTGCGAGATTGTGAGTAGTGGTTCTTAATTCTAGAATCATAATGAGGTTGAGTTTTATGTATCATTCTGGATCCAGGATTGTGTAATTTCCAATACTTGACAATGTGAGCACATAATCTTTTTTTGTAATTGCACACTTGACATAGGAGAGGACAAAATAGGGTTCTTTCAAGATGCACCGAGGCCTAAAATTGATCATCCAAAGAATTCTGTATGAGCTGTTGTGTTTTACTATACCAGATTCAGAAGATGATCTGAAACTAGAAGACAAAGCAATACGAATTACTTGTTTTTGGTACCTTAGAATGTATGAAACTATACTCTCTTAATATGAATGTATAGTCTTTTCAAATTAATTTTTAAATTGTGATAAAAACCATGTTTTGTAAGATCTTTTATGTTGACTTTATGCTAAGCATAGCTTTGCAATTTTTAGTATATTCAGTGGCACAGTTCATCTGATGTTTTTTATTTGAATTCGTTTGTTATTATTCAAGGTGGTTCCATTTTTCAGAGATAAATAAAAGTTTTTTTCGTTAAACTTTAATCAATTTGTCAATGATAGTAGGATATACTTACTGTAGACGAGATCATTTCTGCTTAGATGACCTTCATTGTTTGGGATAAACCAGTTTAGATATGTTCTATTCTTTTAAATAGTAATGTGGCACTTACAAGGATGGTTTGATTTTTTGCAGAAATGATGGATTTGCAGGCTATTATTCCCATTCAGTTTGACTGTTGTGATTTAGCATTTTAATTTCCTGATCAATATAATTGTTGACTCTTATACATGTAGGTAGGTTAAGTTTTCTCTTATTGCATCTGCTCCTTGATTTATATTGTTTTGATTGGATATGGTCTACCATTCATGCAAAAATTCACAAGGGCTATTTAAATATGTTACTGAAAGAAACATGCAAACTTTCATATTCTGTAGAACTCTTATTTCTGTTATTGTTGACAAGTGACTTTTTTTGGAATATATTCATACTTTCCTAACTATTTTTAGGCTGGCCTGCGTTGACTTGTATTGCTATCATATACTGTTTCAGACATTGTGTTCCATGTGGATGCATACCCACTGTGATCCCTGTCCCCATATCCTTGGATATTCAGTTCCATTCTGCATGGTAGTTTTGATAAACTTTTAGGCATCCTTTTCTTACCTCAAATGCTCAAAGATGTATGACACTGATTCGTGGTATTAAATCAGCTCTTATTAAAGCTAACCCTCATGCTCTCCTAATAATATGCACGAGTGGATAGTCACATGTGCATAACTCAACAAAGGAATGCCATGACATTAATGGTAGAAAGAGCTAGAATCATGTAAGGGTTATGCAGTCACTATGTGGCAATTCCCAAAATAATGAGCTTCTTTGTCTTTGTTATAAGAAGATTGCACAATTTATGACGTTTGTTATTTCTTTTTTGTGATTCTGTGAAGTGTCTAGTTGTGAACTTCAGAACATGAAGATATAGATAAGCACAATGGATAGAATGCAGAGGACTACGATACCAATGTATAACTTTGCACATCATTTTTGATACATTAATAGAACTTTTTAAGATCGTTCTCTCCTTTTGGTGGGCTATTATCAGCATTGTGTCTCTAGGTCTTGTGTATTGAGCTTGGTTCCATTACCAATTTGTGCATGAAACTAGAATGATAATTTAACCATTTTAGTTAAAATTAATTATTTTTAGCCAGTTCTCAATGTAGTTTCTCACATTTTTATGTCAATAGACATTACCTTGGTGGGTAGCACTGGATCAAGTACATCTATCAGTGGTCGAAATTGAAAGGGCCACCATCAAAAAGCTGTTTACCATAGGTTTTGAAAACAATCTTATAATACAATGCTAAAAATTGACTTGGATCTTCTGTACAAAATTCTTCCAAATTTATATGGTTGCAGATTTTGGGTTTTGTTTTGATGATGCAGGAAAGGTGGAAGACTATGGGAGAAGAGAGTTTATGAGCATCAACAAGTGCGCAGTCTTCGGCGGCATGTTCACAGTGAACATGAGCTTGAAATGTTGAAGAGATCCTGTTTTGCAAAGGTTAAGGTGTCTTGAAATACCAATTGCAGTGCCTTGGATGAGTTGAGTAGCCCCTGGAGATCCACCAGTAAAGGGATCCATGAGTTATTTCTCAACATTTTAAATGCTGCTAATGGTAATTCTTCCACTGTTGATGAAAAGCCAGTTGCCATAAAACTTCAAGCTGCTTATGTCCAAAGCTGAAAAAATTTGTGTAGCAGCCTCCAAATGAATATGTTGTGTCAAAAAAAGTGAATTGCTCCATTGCAATGTTAAGATGTCCCCAAGATCTTTGAAGTTGATGTCAGGGGTGAGGGCTATGACTCTCCCGTTCTGAAACTTAAGCACTTCCATTCCTTTTCTGTTGAAATTAGTAGCAATTTGGATTTCAAAATTCACTGCGATGATTTGCGTATAGATATGCTGATAAATCTGGGAGTTTTGCCCCTGCCTTAACACCTTGATTTTGCAATGTCATACAGTTCCCAAATTATTTCTATATGCTAAAATTTAATTGACTGACTGTTGAGCAATTTGAATTCTAAAGTGGATACCAAGATGGAATGAAAATATATCGTGAATCATCATCACTAGTAGCAGCAATCAACAGGTTTGACATGTCTTGTTTTTAGTTTTGCCAACTCCCCCCTACTTCCCTTTCCCCATTTAAGCTTGTTTAGGTTCCTTTCATGGACGAGTGTCTCAAAGTTGTCATTCGAACATACCCAACTGCTGGCTCAATTTTGGGGGGGCTTTTCTTGCATGCATAAATAAACTATATGTATATATATATGTGTGTGTGTGTGTATGTATTACAATGGATACTATTATATAAACTCAAACATCGCCAGCCTTTTAGATTGCAATATGAGAAAATAATCATTTTCATGCAACCTCAGACGCTGACATTTATGTTGTGGATCAGGGAAAATCAATGTGCATAGGGACTCTTACACTTTGTCCTTGTTCTTGACGTCTAGGAGGGGAAAAACAACCCCTATAGGCGTTACACAGGCCAGATGATAGAATAATGGGATGATCTTGTTATTAAATAGAGGAACGAATGCTGCTTATATGGATTTACAAAGACATTTCTAAAAGAAACAAATGTTGACAAAAGACTGAATAGGAAATTTTACTATACAAACTAAAGACGACTAGATAACCATTATAGAAACATTCTATCTTGGAAGATATTATCCTAATAACCTGCCTTAATGGTCATTGTATAGATGTCGGAATATTCTGCGATGGCCGAGACCCTCCCTAGATTTGCAAAATGTTAGATACCAAGAACTTTTGCAGAAGAGTACTACGACACTAAACAAACTACAAGAAGCCACAATTTTTGTGGTAAAAATGATTATTTTCACAAGATTACAAAAATTTTATGAAAAACAAATTTTCCACTCCATAATTGCACTTTATCTCGATTGAAATAGAATTTCCACTCCAGAAATATGGTCAAAACCCCTATGGAAATATAATTTCCACTTGAAAATCATGAAAGTCCTTATAGGAGTCGTTTTTCCACTCACGAGGAGAGATTTGCAATAAAAAACCTAAGTGTTGAGCCAATTAGTCCCTATTATTATGATAATATCTTCCAAGATATAGTGTTTCTTTAATGGTCATCTAGTAGTCTTTGGTCTATATAGGAAAGTTTTCTATTCTGTCTTCTGTCAATGTTTGTTTCTTTTAGAAACGTCTTTGTAAATCTATATAAGGAATGTTCGTTCCTCTATTTAATAACAAGATCATCTCATTATTCTATCATCTTGCTTGTGTAACATGGTATTAGAGATTAGGAATTTTTTTTTTGAAAAAATTAAGAATTTCATTATGAATCTTATGTTCTTCAATTTTTTCGAAATAAATCCGTTCAAATCCGTTTATTCGTAGACCCATCTAGGGTTTTTGTTCAAAAATTAGTTTGCAGGAATTTTTCTCCAACAAGACTAGGGTTATCGAGCAATTTCTTTTTGTAGATCCTCTCGTGCGTGGTTGTGCTTTTTTAGTTTTTTCAAACCCCAATGGCTCATTCTCAAGCTTTTTTTTTGCTTGAATCTACAACTTTTTGTGGGTCATTTTTTTGCTAAAAAGCTCAGTTTTTCCATCGTTTTGTAACTAGGCGTAGCTTTTACCGGGCGCCTTCCTTGTCTGCAACTTGCACGTTGTTTGGCAATCATTTTCAATCTTTTCCTTTGCAAAATGACGAGGTTCTTCAGCCTCCTGCGCGCTTTTTTTTAACTCATGCTAGTGTTTTTATCTACAAATTGATGACATTTTTTTTAGTCTGCGCAACCATTCCCTGGGTCATTTTTCTATTCTGCGACCACGCTATTCAGTCTGATTATTTGTAGCTCCTTCCTCCACCATTTTTGACCTCTATCAAGGTTGTTTCTAACAAAAACAGAGACTATTTTAAATTTTTTTTGCAAATCTGCATTTTTTTTGAGGTTTTTTCTAGCCGGCTAGGGATTCCTTTGAAACTCCCCATTCTCTTGTTGGTTCAAAGATCTACTTACAAATTCTTAATGGGTTTTTCGAAATCTCAACTGGGTCATCATCAAAATTTTCTTGGTGTCTCAATTTTTATGCCTCAAATTTCGTACTAGCCAATTTTTTTTTTCAGATTCCTTCAGGGATTTTCGAGATCTCGTTTGGGTCTTCGTCGGATTTTTTTGGGTCTCCTGACAATTTTGTCTCGAAATCTATGCATGTTAGGTTTTGATCGATTTTTCCTCAAAAATTGTATCCAGACATTTGTAATTTGCTATGTTCGTGTGAGATTTTATTTTTTGGGTTTGTCGATTTTTTCCTCAAAAATCGTTCTTTGGGTTCTGTAATACGCAAAAATGCGTGGGATTCAGGGTTTTCAATATTTTTTTTGAAAAAAATGATGCTTTGCTAAAACTTCAATTTTTGGGTTTTTTCAAATTTTACCACAAAAACTGTGGCTTCTTGTAGTCTGTTTAGTGTCGTAGTACTCTTCTGCAAAAGTTCTTGGTATCTAACATTTTGCAGATCTAGGGAGGGTCTCAGCAATCGCAAAATGTTTCGACATCCGTACAATGACCATTAAGGCAAGGTATTAGGATAATATCTTCCAAGATAGAATGTTTCTTTAATGGTTATCTAGTCGTCTTTAGTTTGTATAGGAAAGTTTCCTATTCAGTCTTTTGTCAACGTTTGTTTCTTTTAGAAATGTCTTTGTAAATCCATATAAGCAACATTCGTTCCTCTATTTAATAACACGATCATCCCATTATTCTATCATCTGGCCTGTGTAACACCTATAGGGGTTATTTTTCCCCTCCTGGACGTCAAGAACAAGGACAAAGTGTAAGAGTTCCTATGCACATTGATTTTCCATTTGACTCTATACTTTATAAAATTTTGAGAAAATTATGAAGTCCTTATGGACATGGATTTTCTTTGTCCATATGAAGATGGTTTTTCCATTGGACTTTATACTTAGAATATTTTTGAGCTGGGAAGTTAGGAAAGTCCTTATGGATGAAGAATCTCCACTTGTCCTAATGCATATGAAATTTCCCCTAGTCCCTACAAGTGTCGTTTTTCCCTTGAAGGCTATTATTGGTTGAATGAAAATGCTAAGTGTTAGGAATTATGATTGTCCGTATCGGGGTTGATTTTCCCCTTATGGACAAGGAATGAGTAAGAGATACTCCCCATGAAGATTAAACTTCCCCTTTGGAGATGAATTAAGGAAACATAGACAATTTGAAGGATATTTTTGTCCTTATGCAAGTTGAATCTCCCTTTGAGAGATAATGTGGATAAATGAAGATATGAAGCATGAAAGTGGGAATAGTCCCCTTGTTGATGTTTTGTAGCTTTAGTCGAATAAACACTATGAGTCAATACTAGTGAAGATTATATATATATATATATATATATATATATATATATATATATATATATATATATATATATATATATATATATATATATATATATATATATATATATATATATGAGAAATTAATATAATAGTCAAGAGATATTATATATATGTATGTATATAATCATAATTGTCATTATATTAATTACTGTTGTCGGCATAAATGTTGTACGAGTGTAATAAAGTTATGTTATGTTATGTTAATCTCGACAGTTAGTAACCGAGACCGTTACGATGCGACGTTTGGTCGTGACCCTTCGGGGATTATATGTATACACTTGTTCCTGTGTTGTAGACACGATTGATATGTAGAAGTTCTTATGATTATGAATGAAATAGCCTATTGTCTTCTATGTTGCGTACTTGAATATCTGCTTGTGTTTACGTATCTGTCTGTTACCCCACGAGGGTAAACATCTGGCGCCGCTGCCTAGACATGCCCGGATGGTGAGTAGGTATAATGGGCCTACCCATTGGTGAGATAAACCCAGAAGCCGATGATGCCCGTATTGAGTTGTACGAAGGAGAGGATAATCAGGCACGAGAATTCCAAATTTTATTCCAAGTAGCTCTTGAAACTTACATCCGAAGGGAGGCAACAAACCAAGACGTCCTTGCAGCCGCAGTGTAGGATGCGATTGGGGCTAATCCGGTAGCCAATCGACTGTCAAACCAACTTCCACGATTGTTGGCACAAGCAGCACTAGCACGACGTGTTTGGCAGGAGGAAATTGATCGAGAGGAACGCTGCCAGGAGATCCTTCGTGAATTTCACACCCGAGAGAATCTTCGTCGCCGTCGGGAGGAAGGAAATGACAAATAGTAAAGTTTTTGAAGTATGAAACGAAGGGAAAGGGAACACAAAAATCAATTGTAGTACAATTGAGAATGTTGTAAAGCAACATGAATTAATTTTTTTTTATTTTAAAAAGTGTTCTTTTTTTGAGCAATGTGTATGGTCTATCTTGATGCCCAATAATTTAAATAAAGATCGAAATAAGAAAGTGGTAGATGACGAAGGGGAAGCCACACGGAAGGCTTTGATATCCGTGCAGCAACGTGAACGTCGGTATAGGCTCAGGCAACTTGCCAAGGACCAGCTTGCCGGAGGGTTGCCCGAAGGGGACCTCGGAAGTGGCACGGAAGGTGCAGAGGCCGAATTGGAACAGTTCATTTCGCCGGAACATCGAAGGGTGCGGAGTAGTGAAGAATTAATTGAGGAAACACGAGCGTTGAAGACCTTCCTCCAGGAAGAACGAAACCGGTTTGAAGACTGGGTTCGTACACCACGCGCGGAAGACCATGATCATGAAGGGAATCATATAACTGAGGGTGACGGTGACGGATTAGCCGGAGGTACCAGAGATAGTGCGACTGAAGACACTCGGGAGGCACACGTAAACCCTCCATTGGAGCCCACGACTCCACACAACACAATTCCACAAGTACAAGCACAAGTGCCATTAGTAAACACTACAAAAAGCAACACAGCAAGGGTGGGTGTGGGTACCAGCACAAGCGGTGCCGGACCGAAAACAGCCCAACCACCTATGGCGACACACAAAGAAAAGTTGCCCAAATTCCATGATGATGGGAAGGACGACCCAGCACAACATTTCCGTACATGCGAAACCATTTGGGCAGCCACCAGGGTGACTGACCAGGACGAATGGATGAAGCAGTTCCCCGCCACACTGAGAGGAGTGGCTATTAACTGGTACTCAGACTTGGATAGAACCAAGATAACTACGTGGGACGAACTGAAGAAAGCATTCGAGAAGGAATTCCGGCTTCTCCGAGATGATAACGAGATAGTCTCCGAAATCTATGGAACAAAGCAAGGTAAGAAGGAGACTGTATGGGCGTATGGCCACCGGCTAAAAGAATTGGTCAGAAAGATGGAAAGCCAACTGACTGACGGCCTAAAGAAGAGGTGGTTTGTCGAGGGTCTGAACCCTAAGCTACGACGGAAGATGAAAATTGTGCCTCCGCCATCATATAATGACGCATACAACCGGGCCATGGACCTGGAAAGCGAAAATAAGACGGCCAAAAAGAAGAAGAATAGATCTTCGTCATCCTCTGAAGACGATACATCGGAAGAGGAGAGTAGCAGTGATGAGAAGCCGAAGAAGAAAGTCACAACCCTTCAGAAGGATATGGAACGAATGCTAAAAGAATTCAATTCAATGAAGGGGACTACAAGTAAAGATGACGAATTATGGTGCGCGAAGTGTAAGGAGAGCGGCCACACGAAGGGTGCCTGTCCCAAAAAGGCATTTTGTGACATCTGCCAGATTATGGGACATTCCACGAAGGAATACCCATACAATCTGAAGGCGCGTAACCAACAAGTGCTCTATACATAGGAGCAACCTTCCACATCAAGGATGACAGATTCAAATAATAATGCATCTTCCGGAGGCTACCGAAGAAACCGACGAGGCGGACGAGGGAATAATAATAATTCCACTCGAAGCAAGGTCCAATATGATGTGAAGGGACGCCCGATGATTCAATGTAGGGCTTGCAACCAATGGGGTTATTACGCACGAGAGTGTAATAATAATGACGCCCCTCAGAAGCTATGTCGATGGTGTGGCCCCGGTGACCATGAAGATGTTGATTGTCCAAAGTCTGGCGTAGGGGCCAATTTGATTGATATTGAAGGCAACACACGGGTTAAAGAAGCCATTCTTGCTCTTACCCGAGGGCAAGCAAAGGAAGCCCGATACCCCCATCCCCGTACGGAGAAGCAGAGAATGGCGGAAGCAAGGGAGGAAATAGAAAGGGCCATGAAAGCCTAACGGGGAGAGACACACGAATCATCCGGACCCTACTGCACAGACGCAGAGAGGAACATTGTACGACAGATGCTCCAACTGGAGGTACCTGTGAAACTAGAGGACCTCCTACACACCATGCCTCAATTGGGGACAATGTTGTTGGGTACAAAGGTTGATAAACCCAAACCGAGACACACGGACACTTCCATACCAAGAAGCTCGACAACAAATCCAGTTGTGCTTACCGTCAACAACAGCAGACACCCAGTCGTGGTGGAGATGGGCATCCTGGGCACCATCCTGACAGATACTATAGTAGACGGCAGTTCCGGGGTAAACGTCCTCTCGGAGGACACATGGAAAAAGTTAAGAAAGCCCACTCTGTGGCCACCTACGTTTAATCTGCTAGGTGCTGATCAGCACGGGATTAAACCCCTCGACATGTTAATGGCACAACAAGTCACGGTGGGTGCACAACCTTTTGTGCTTGACTTTGTGGTCATCCCATTAAAACAGAAAGAGTATAACGCCATACTCGGAAGAGGATGGCTAGTGGCAGCGAAGGCAAACCACAACTGGAAATAGAATACACTCTCGATGGAGAGCGGAGGCAAGAAATTCACTATTGATCTCTGAACCCAGTTGGTGAGCGAGGAACTTGCCTCTTCCTCGGGGTCTGAATCAGAAGGGGAGAATGACCCACAAGATGAAGGGAGAGAGGGCATGGAACCAGATGCCGAAGGCATATTAAAACTCAGAGGATGCTGTTCGGAGGATGACACGGATTCACTAAATGGATTGTTCCATTGGCAGCAAGAGGATTATGAGATGTTCTCACCCTCCTGTAACGTATTAAGCGTCAAAGAAGAAGAGCCAGATCAATATCCTCTAGAGTACGGGGAGTATAAGGAAGGAGAAGCCACAATGGACATCGTACCCGCACATCAGTTTAAAAACAAGGAGGCTATGAAGTATGAAGAATTGACAGTGAAACCTTTGAATCTGGGTACAGAGACAGATGGGAAAATCATTCTAGTAGGAGATGACTGGAACCCAGTGCTGAAAACGGCCGCGTTCAAGATCTTCACCGAGTACAAAGATGTATTCACGTGGACTTATAAGGATTTGAAAGGGGTTCCATCGGAGTTATGTGTTCACTATATTCCGTTGGTACCAGGCACAGTACCAGTACGATAGCGGCCGTATAGAATGAATAAAAACTACGCTGCGAAAGTACAAGAGGAGATTGAACGAATGTTGGAGGCTAAAATTATCTTCAGGGTGCAGACTAGTGAATGGGTATCCCCCATCGTAATTTCTCTTAAGAAGGATGGCAACCAGATCTGGATCTGTGTTGATTTTCGGCGTCTCAATGCAGTTACCATTAAGGATCCATTTCCCATACCATTTACAGACTCTATTCTTGAAGAGGTGGCCGGCCATGAAATCTATTCATTTATGGATGGATTTTTTGGCTATAATCAGATATCAATCACGGAGGAAGATACGTTGAAGATGACATTCATGGTGGAAGATGAAGTATATGCTTACAACCGGATGCCCTTCGGTCTCTGCAATGCTCTGGCAACGTTCCAACGGATAATTCTCCACATATTTGATAAGATGTCCATGGGTAACTTCAAGGCGTTCTTGGATGATTGGTCCATCTACAGCAGAGAGGAGACATATGTGAAAGCGCTCGGAGAATGTATGGAAAGGTGCCGGAGGGCACGACTCGCGCTAAACCTGAAGAAATATAGATTCATGGTACTGCAAGGTAGACTACTCGGACACATAGTGTGTAAAGCAGGACTTAAAACAGACTTGGATAAAGTTCGGGTGATTGTGGAAATGGAACCCCCACAAGATGTCTCAGGGGTAAAATCTTTTCTGGGACACATTAGATATTACCGAAGGTTTATAAAAAATTTCTCCCAGATATCTTACCCCCTAGATAACCTCACAAGGAAAGGGGAACCGTACGTATGGGGAACGACGCAGTCGGAATCCTTCAAGGAATTGAAATCATGACTATTGGCGGCACCAATATTGGCCTACCCGAACTGGGACAGAGAATTTCATGTGCATGTCGACGCCTCCAACTATGCAATAGGTGCGACATTGGCACAAGTTGGGGATCATGGGTTGGATCACCTGGTCTACTTCGCCAGTAGACTACTCTCGAAAGCTGAAAGGAACTACAGTATAACCGAAAGGGAAGCACTCGGCATGGTCTACGTCGTCCATAAGTTCAGACATTATTTGTTGGCGACACCCTTCACCTTCTATGTAGACCACCAAGCTCTGATGTACTTGGTGAACAAACCAATTATTCAAGGACGGGTGAGTCGATGGCTATTATTACTACAAGAATTCACATTCAATATTATAGTGCGGCTAGGGAAGAGCCATGTGATTGCTGACCAATTGTCACGAATCAAGTTGGGAGAACGAGTAGAGGGGGTGAATGATGATTTTTCGGACACGTACTTATTTCGGATTGCTATTTTACCATCTTGGTACACCGGTATTGGCGAGTACTTATCGACGTCCCAGTTTCCTTGGGACATGCCACCAGGGGAACGACATAAACTGGTTCTGAGAAGCTGAACATTCCAGCTTATCAATGGGCTTCTCTATAAAATGGGGACCGACCAGGTACTCCGACAGTGTGTGATGGAGGAAGAGATCCCAAGCATCTTAAAGGAAGCTCACGAAGGATCGGCAGGAGGCCATATGGGGCCAGACACAATGGCCAGAAAAGTACTGCTAGCCGGACTATGGTGGCCGACACTACATAGTGATACCAAAGAATGGGTCGGCAGTTGTGATACGTGCCAGAGGGCTGGGAAACCTCTAAAATGAGACTTTATGCCATTAAATCCTTCAGCTGCACAGGATTTATTTGAACATTAAGGACTTGATTTCGTGGGGCCCCTAAAAGTTAGTAGACCTCGACGGTGTACATACATTGTGGTAGCTACGGAGTACTTGACGAAGTGGGTTGAAGCACGGGCCCTACCCGATAACACTGCTATAAGTACAACCAAGTTTATTTATGAACAAATTATCACGAGGTACAAAATCCCACTTCAGATAACCAGTGACAGAGGAGGCCATTTTGTGAATCATGTGGTGAGACTCCTTACGACGGAGTTCAAAATTTTTCACTCCTTGTCTAGTCTGTATTATCCAAGAGCCAACGGTCAAGCGGAGGCGACCAACAAGATTCTGGTCTCGGTCATCTATAAGTCATGTGGGGTGGAAAAGGAAGATTGGGAGGAGAAACTGTCGTCGATGTTGTGGGCCTACCGCACCACTTACAAGGTGACGACGGGCCACACACCGTTCCAATTGATGTATGGACAGGAGGCGGTAGTGCTAATGGAGTTCATGGTGCCAAGCCTCCGAATTGCTATCGAGAATAAACTTGGCGATATGGAGAGCCTGAGGGAGCGCCTGTATGCCCTAAACAAGCTCGATGAACGAAGGCTAATGGCACAATGGGCGACAGATGTGGTCCAGCAATGAAGGAAACACTGGCACGATCAACACATCCGCCAGACGAAGTTCACTCTGGGGCAGTTAGTATTGAAATATAATGGCTGAAATGAGATCAAGCCCGACAAGTTCAAGGTCAAGTGGTTAGGCCCCTACAAGGTTCGAGAGGTCACAACAAATGGGTCTGTAAAACTCTGGACCCTTGATGAACAGGAAATCTCAGAGGCTGTCAATGGTTCAAAACTTAAAGTATATTATCAGAGGCTGGAGGTGCACAGGTAGTAGCTTGGCAATTGACGAAAAAAATTATTGAATAACAAAATTTTTTTTTTAAAAAAAGGAGAAAAGTCGAAGATATAATTATGAACCGTATAGCCGTACGACAACTAGGAGAGACAAAGGAAGCTTAGGTACCGTACGGTTAGGGCACATAATATATCAGGTTTTGAATGGTCAATGAAAGTTATATTATTTAATTGTTCTTGATTCGGGTTCTTAAGTTCTACCAAAGAATGTATTTTATGTATTAGTGTTCGGTTTTGGAACAGTTCCAAGAACCGTTACTTGGTTCACATTGACGATGATAGTCGACATTAAAAGGTTCAGTTAGGGATTCATATCAAGTTTTGAATCGATTCTTTCTAAAGACTGTTATTTCAGTCCCTGTTTGAGAGGACTATGTTCGTGTTGAGAACCGTAACAATTCTATTATAACAGTCCCGAATGGATAACATTGCAAACAATTTTGTAGGGAATACGTTCGGTCAAAGTTGACAGTTTGAAACGGTTTCAAGAACCATGATACTAATTTATGTTGACGGCATGCAAAGATATCAGTAGTGAAACCTTCCATGACACGTAGAGGGGCCCGAAAAACACATCTCAAAAGACGCTGGGAAGGAGGTGCGGTGGTGATAGTCCCGTGCGGTGGTGATAAGAAATCACAGTTTGAATACAAGCAGCAGTCAAACATATTACATGCCGTGAATGAATACGTGAATGGTTCGTTGGTCTGTATGGTCACAACAACAGGCATTTCTTTCTAGCAGAAAGGCAACCATGCGGTGAAACAGGAGGGCACAAGGCTTTCACATAGGCATTTTGCACTATTAACGACATGTTCATGAAGACCGTACGACATTAAAGGCAAGCATTTCATAATTCATAGGAGTAATAATAATTCAATTATATTCGTGCAGTACGGAAGAGGAGTGAAGACAAGGGAGAAAAGCAATTGAATGACGGTTAATTACTGCAGCCAAGACAATAAATCATTAAAATGCAATCTGTAGGTAAAAGAAATTGGAAGAGGGTTCTAGCAGCATGAGCAGACATACACCAAAGGTTGCAGGCAGTGGCACAGGGAAGAAGCTGCAAGTTTACAGGCCTCAAATGGCACTTGCAGGGTCTCAGAAAGAGGCAATTACAGCACAGAATATTACCTTTGAGGGATTGAACGGCTTGGACTGCCGTAGATGGTGGCAGGAGAATAATAATGATCCAAACACTCGCATTTTCAAGGATAATTTGGCACGAGCTCAGGTACAATGGGCAATTCAAATGCCCATATTTTGCATTCAAGATTTTGAAGGCACACTGCGGGCACTAATTGAAGCCTTTGATAGTTTTTCAAAGACTAGCACCATACCCTACTTGGGGCACTCAGTGACTGTTTCATTTACAACAGTGGAGTTTCGCAGAGTCTTCGGGTTACCAGAAAGGGGAGCATGGGTGGATTTGAAATCACAAAAGTTGGCCACGAAAACTAAGGATTTTTATATTAGACTTGTTTGCAGGGATGACCTCACAGCTACGGAGAAGGAATCTCTCCGGCAAACGTCTCATCACCGTGGCATCAAGAAAACATTCATTCGGAAGGGGCACTGACGCGCACTTATGGATTTGATGAAGAGTAGGCTTATGGGGGCTAGCCTTGCCTCAGACATTTCATTTTAGCAAATTGCGTTAATGAACTATCTTCTGGCCGGTAGGTTGTATGACTGGGCGACGGTGTTGGCGGAACGGATGTATGCCTTCATGACTTTGCAGCACCGTATGTTCTACATGCCACATTATGCGATTGGCCTGTTCTTGGATGCTGCGGAGCATCAGATTCCAGTAGACATTTTAGCATCTGAGCTCAAGCTAGGACCGCTAGTGCCGGGTGAACCTCCGATTATGCAGTGGCGTCACTTAGATACCCCCGGAGGCCAGAAGATAGGTACGGGGAAACGTAGTAGGCCAGAGGTAGAAGCAAGTGGGGATACAGATAGTGGTCAAGAGGCGACCTTCGAAGAGGCCAGCAGTGAGGATGATGAGGAGGAGGACGTGCGGGTAGTGTCAGCACCCCCGCTGTTATTTTCGTGTTCTGTACCCTCCAGTGGGACCACACTTGCTTTTGTACCCAGTTCCACGGCCATTCCAGCATTTGGCCACATTCGGATCCCAGTGTAGTTATCCATACCTGTGGCCATGCCTGTAGTTGATACGACAACATTACCGGTTGCCATGTCTGCAGCAGAGACGGTAGCAGCTCAGATAGTCGGCAATCAACCAATAGAGGTTCCCACAGTAGCCGCTTCCCTAGAGAGAGTTGCCAGTCCAGAGGCATTACCCAGATTTGGAGACAGGAGAGAGCGAGGGTCTCCCTTCGGGTAGAGACATGGTGGAGATGATGGAACAATTTGCAGATCAGGGTACGTCTGAGCCTGGTGAGGTACGATTGGAGATGGCAGGATTTGAGCCGGTTGGGGACATAGTGTTGATCGAGTCCAACCACGAGGGTATGGAGGGCGGAGGGCCTATGGAGGATTTGTCGGCACCGATGAGTTAGAGTCAGCCATCCATGTTAGACTGGGCAAGTGCATTCTTGGCACAGAGGTCTATCACACCAGTAGCTCAGGGATCTGCGATTGTGTCTCCTCTGCGAGAGGACTCCCAGTTAGCAATAGGCATATTAGGGGGTGTAGGAGACAGCCGAGTGAGTGTCGATCCGGAGGCAGCCAAGGGGTTAGCACGGGAAGGGAAACCGGTGGAAGTCGTGATGGAAGAGGATTTGGCAACATACATGAACACTCTGGAGGCGGTGATTGATAAGGGTTGATAGTTGGTGCAGACGGTCCTTACGGCACGCGAGGAAGGAGAGGCTCGGGAAAGGGCTCGGGAGACAGCGGAGAGATCTCGGGAGGAGATGGCCGCTGAGTTAGCAGCAGAGCGTCATGCCTGGCAGGAGGAACGTGCACAATTGTTGGCACAGCTGGAGGCAGCCAATGCCGCCAAGAGCCACAAGGATGCTGAGTTCCGGGAGGCTACCTTGATGCTAAAGGAAGTGGTTGAGGTTAATTCACAGCTTCAGACAAACTTGTCCATCCGCACGCAGCGTCTACCAGCTGAGACAGAGTGCTACTTCGTCAACGTCCCAACCGTCGATTCCAGGGACGCCCCCTTCTACTTAGCTGCTTTTTGTTTCTTTTCTGTAGTGGGCATTATCTCCGTTTTGTTGTAAGTCGTCGGAGATGACTTTTTTTTGGGGGGGGGGGGGGATGATGTTGTCGGCATAAATGTTGTACGGGTGTAATAAAGTTATGTTATGTTAATCTCAGCAGTTAGTAATCGAGACCGTTACGACGCGACGTTTGGTCATGACCCTTCGGGGATTATATGTATAGACTTGTTCCTGTGTTGTAGACACGATTGATATGTAGAAGTTCTTATGATTATGAATGAAATAGCCTATTGTCTTCTATGTTGCGTACTTGAATATCTGCTTGTGTTTACGTATCTGTCTGTTACCCCACGAGGGTAAACAATTACCTATTAATGAATAGACATGTCTCATGAAGGGACATGCCTCTTCTTGGCTCATTCTCAATATAAATGCAAGAGATTGTTACATTTGGAAGACACATACAATCAAATAGTGATATTACATTTGCAATGATCCTAAAACCTTAACATGGTATTAGAGCCAAGTTGCAAATGTAAGAGAGTATTTTGTTGATGGTGAATGTGTGACTGTCTCAGAAAATATAGTCTTAGTACGAGGACCATATCTCTCAAATGAACTGTTGGATTTTGCTGAATTTTGGATATGTTGGTGATAAACAAATTTAGAAAAATCTCACTGAAGTGATTGGAGACAAACTGTCAGGTTCAAAAGTTATGATCGACTATGTACGAGTCTATGTAAAATCTATAAAAGAGCGAGGTTCCTTCTTTAAAAGCCTAAACCGCTTGAAGGGAGATCCAATTAGATTTAGGGTTGTCATAGTGTATAGAACCTTTGGATATTCAATACAGGTCATATGAAGAATTCTAATAATGTTTGAGAACAATGACATCATGCTATGATTTTGCATGATATTTTCTATATGGGCTCACCTTACAGAATGAAATACAAGAAATTTATGAAAGATAAGTATTCCATGTTTTATTAATGCAGATAATTTTTTAAGTTTGTAATTCATGTTATACTATTGGTTAATAAAATCTTATATGCTTCTATCATTGGTATTTTCGGTTGAGATAGTTTAGTGAGCTATTTGTAATCTCTCTCTGACATACCTTCAGGATGGAAGCACAATAAAATTGCATTCAAGGGAGAAAGAACTTAATGTTTGCAATTGAATTGATGATTGAGACCAGATGTAGAGGGAGTTTGACATTTCAAAAGAGGTCAAGAAGTTGATAAACTCGAGCTTCAGAGGGAGCAGATGGTTCAGTCAACTTATGACAATCTTGATCATGTTGATTGAGAGGGAGTTCACTATTGAAAGTGAAACACTTCTGAGGTAAACTTGATATAATTGATTATTATATTAATGAATAATGAATGTTTTTAATGGGCCTGCCCCCTGTGTAAATCATGAGGAAGTGATGACTTCCAAATGATTATCACTTGTATTTGCAGAAGTTATTGGAAGGTGACGATCTTACAATAACTTAAATCATGATATACATAATTTATAATGTTGAAATAGATTATGATGTATTAAATCAACAACTAAGTGTTAGATGTGATTAAATTGATGGTCTATGAGTTGTTTGTATAGATATCTCTTGTAAATCAACAACTAAGTGTTAGATGTCATTAAATTGACGGTCTATGAGTTGTTTGTATAGATATATGATAGCTATTTGGCGAATATCATGTGTTGATATTCTGCAGGCCAGTACCTTATTGAGTACTTGGTGAATATCATATGTTGATGTTCTAATAGGCTAATACTCAGAATAATGGCCTATGTCATATGTTGACACTTTGATAGGCCAACACTCATGATATCAAATGGATAGAATCGCCGATGAAGGCAATCCACTTGAGAACTTGCAAATAGAATCACCGATGGAGGCAATCCACCTGAGAACGTGTGGATATAATTGCCGATGGAGGCAATCCACCTTAGAACTTGTGTATAGAATTGTCGATGGAGGCAATCCACCTGAGAACTTGTGAATAGAATCGCCAATGGAGGCAATCCACATATTGAGACTATGTTTCTATTGACTACATCTTGAGGATGATGTCTTTATTTCTTACATCATATGATTGATGTTGTCAAATGTCTTAAGTGTTGACATTGGATTGATTTATCCTCCCTAGCTAAGAGGGAGTGTTGATGTTTGTAGCTTCAGTCGAATAAACACTATGAGTCAATACTAGTGAAGATATATATATATATATATATATATAAATTGTCATTATATTAATTAAATATTAATGAATAGACATGTCTCTTCTTGACTCATTCTCAATATAAATGCAAGAGATTGTTGCATTTGGAAAGTCGATATATATATATATATATATATATATATATATATATATATATATATATATATATATATATATATATATATATATATATATATATATATATATATATATATATAATCATAATTGTCATTATATTAATTACATATTAATGAATAGACATGTCTCATGAAGGGACATGTCTCTTCTTGGCTCATTCTCAATATAAATGTAAGAGATTGTTGCATTTGGAAAACACATACAATTAGATAGTGATATTACATTTGCAACGATCCTAAAACCTTAACACCCCTTACCAATAAACTTTTCATCATGGATAATTAGACAAATTCAAGGAAGGAAATTTTAAGGATTCTTACTTGTCCTCATGGAGGTTATTTTTTCCACCAGCCCAATGCAGTTGAACATCTAAAGACAAAAATCCCTAAAAATGCAAGCAATTCTCCTGTAAATAAAAACCCACGTTTAGAATCGAATGAAAAATAAGGATAAATCTAAAGCAAATAAATAAATTGAAGGATTGGAGGTGAAAATTGAATAATCAATGGATTGCCAATTTTACACAAGTCCCAAGGGGTTGCATTCAACTTTGTATAAGTCTCAAAATTAATTCTTAAAATGCAATTTTAATCCCACATTGGCTGTGTGGGGGAGATGCAAATCAAAAACCCCTTTAAAAAACCATCTACGATAGCAAATAAACATACATGAGGCAAAATTGACCAAGCCTTGGAGTCAAAGGAAGAATTGAGCAATTGGGAAAGGAGATGAAAGCAAGTAATGAGGAGCTACTAAGAGCTTAGGTATGAGAGAAGTGAAGCTACAACCAACACAAAATTGACCAATACTAGTAGTGAAGATCTGAGATACCAAAGAGTGGTCATAGGAATCACCTTTAGCAAGGAAGAAGTTCAAACATCATCAAGAAGAGCAAAGGTGACTAAGGAGGAGAGGGTTGCAACTCAAAATCTGAAAACCCCAAGAGAGCTACGGTTTTGCAAAGAAAAATTAGAAGTCCACAAAAAAAAGTGACAGGGGTGTGTGTGAAATTAAATATGAAGTATGCCAAGTTCTGAGACAATCTAAGTGCATGCAAAGAGCTACCTTTTGGAGGGATCAAATCTAAGTTCCAAGACCAAATCCAAATTGAAAGTGCATCTTTTTTCAGACTAATGTCTGAAATTTTCCCAAGAAGTTTGATTTTCTCAAAAAAAATAGAGAAAAGTTCCAAGCTATCCAATTACATCAAACTTCATCATTGAGTGTTAGGGGATCATTCTTGCACAAAAACACTGAGTTTTGAAGACAAAATCATCAAAGAGAGGTGTGTTTCAGACTTAGTCTTCAGGAAATTAGAATTATATATTATGGACACGATGTACAAAGAGCTATTTAGTCAAGGTCAAATATGATTTTAATCGTTTAATCTACAATAGTTACATGTATTATTACATACTTGGGATAAATTTGATTTGTTACAATGCCAAAATACTAATACCTAGATTTGGAACCATGAACCTTCTAGGTTTGTTTCATGTGTTCTTCTATTTTCTTTTTTCCTCTCTAATAAAAAGTGTTCTCTCATTTTCTGTTTATAAATATGGCAAGCAATGTCAATATACCCAAAATATAAGTTGTTTAACCTATCAAAATGTCATAATTTTTGCAATTACCATATTCACAATGTCTTCTCCCATTAGTGAATGCGCTACTACGGCTAGGGTTTTTGCTTCGTTGTCTTGCCTCTCTGCGTCGGGTGTTGATGCAGGAGCATCCTAGGTGTAAGAGAAATCTTGCATCACCCAAAAATATTTTCTGGTTTCTTTTCAATAAGGGCTATCTTGTGCAAAGTTGGTAGTTTTTGGAAATTTACTATTTTTAGTAATTTTTTCGTTTGAGCTCAACATGCTCTATTTTCTTCCCTAGAGGTTCACTTTGGTTATATTAGCCTGCGAGTAAAGTTTCATTGCAAGATCAAGTCTAATTTTGAAGATATTGAATTTTTTTGGTATTGGTAGTAGGGTATAGAAACTTTGAACTCTGTTTTGAAGGCTTTAGAGGCTCCGTATGGGGTTGAAACTTCAACTGGCTAGAGTTTGTGTTAGTCAAGCGCTACAAAGAACTTTGCGCAATTTTTGAAATGAGGTTACAATAGCCAAACGGGTCAACGAGCAATGAGTTATGTCTTCAGAAGTTGCATTACCTAAAATAGAAGAAAATGAAATTCCTTCAAAATTTCTTTTTGAGTTACGAAAGTTGTTTGGGCCTATTCTAATGTAATAAAAATGAATAATAATATCTTAGGGATGGTTGGTCTCAAACTTTAGGGTTAAAATTTCTAGAACCTTCCTGGGTAGTTAAAATTGCCTATATAGTGAAGGCTCGTAGGGTTATCTAGGGCAGTTTTTGGGAATAGACATCTGGTGGCTCTACCTTGCAAAATATTGTAATGAAAATGCCCATGTGGTTGTGCATGTTATATTTCTGAATATTGTAATTCCATTTCATTGAAGATAATAGAAAGCCCATTTCTTGTCCTTACAATTTGTTGTTATTCTCAATTTTGTTGTGTGTGTTTGTATTAATAAGGGAAGTACCCTTCATCAAATGTCTGTGGTGGTCTCGGGGAGGGATCTGTCAATGACCCTTCTATTTTTGCTAAGCCTTTACTGTCTCATTCTCTTGTGTTGAAGCTTCTTGGTTCGGTGCCTACTTCCGTCTATGTGGAGCCTTCAACCCGTGCGACCTCTGTTTCGGGTGGGAAGTGTGTAGTTGCTCGGGTGCCCTCTGCCTTTGTGGAGGGGTTGTTTCTATAGACCCAAAGTCTATTGCTAGGGATGCAAACTTGCAACATCCTAGCTTAGGGTTATAGGTGTTAAGAAGTGTCTTGTTGAGAAAGGGCCTTTCCCTATCTCAAAATCCATTGCCATCACGCTGGAAGTGAAGACAGAGGAAATAGATCATAACATCTTTATTTTCTCCATCCATGGTGTGATCTGTTGGTGTAAGGGTTTCCAGCCTAACCTCCTAGAGCTGCATGTTTGGATCTCAAGTCATTGGGAGCCTCTCCTTACTAGTACAATTCATATTTACCCTATGGCTAAAGTTTTTTTATTGCTAAATTGGAGAATGCTCAGGACATAAAGAAGATTTTGTGTGATCATTTTTTTAGTTGGGAAGACATATTTATGCTAATGGTTAAACCTTAGCACTCTTATTTTGATCCTTCTTCTGAAACTATGAGGGGGTCAAATCTATTAGATTTCCACAATCCATACCAATGTTCTATATCAGTTTTTGGATAGAAAAGAGTTTAAGTGGAGTGTAGGAGGAACAATTTTTTTTTATTTGTTGAAGAGAAAATTTACAGAGTACCCTATTTTGGCACTTCCAGATTTTAATAAGGTGTTTCAAGTAGACTGTGATGCTCGTGGCAATGCCATTAGAGCTGTTTTGAGTCAGCAAGGTAAACCCATTTCTTATTTTAGTGAGAAGTTGAATGATGCCAAAAGAAAATATTTTGTTTATGATTAGGAGTTTTACGCTATAGTTCAGGCTTTGAGGAAGGATGCTATCTTTTTCCTAAATAATTAGTTTTGTTTACTGATCATCAAGCTATACAATATTTGAATAGTCAAGGGAAGTTGAATCAAATGCATTTGAAATGGGTTGAGTAGAGTTACACTTATATTTTGAAGCACAAGAGTGGAAAGTATAAGAGTTTGTATCTTGAGGATCCTACTTTTGGTGAGGCCTAGAGAGCTTGCACATAACTTGTTACTCTAAACAGGGCTAGATGGTTGGATTTTATAATCCAAGATGGAATGTTATTCGAAGGGAGCCAATTAGGTATTCCAAAAATTCCCATGAGGGAGAACCTAATCAAGGAGAAGCATAGTGGAGGATTGGTTGTACACTTTGGTCTAGATAAAACTATTTCTCTAGTTAGTGAACGTTATTATTGGCCACAATTGCAACAAGATGTTAAGAAGTTTGTGCAAAGTTGTAGAATATGTTAGATGGAAAAAGGAACCAAACATAATACAAGGTTATATCAGTCATTATCTATACGAGAGAGGCCATGGGAGGATATTAGTATGAAATTTTCATTGGTTTATTGAGGACTCAGAGAGGGCATGATTCCTTTTTTGTGGTTGTAGATAGGTTCTTGAAGATGACACATTTCATTCCGTGCAGAAACACTAACGATGTTCATCTGACAAATTTTTTTTTAGAGAAGTGGTGAGGCTACACGGTCTGCCCAAAAGCATAGTTTCAAATCAAGACACTAAGTTTATTGGGTACTTTTGGAGAATATTGTAGAAGAAGGTTGTTGATGTTTTGTAGCTTTAGTTAGATAAACACTACGAGTCAATACTAGTGAATATATATATAATGTATATATTAGAGAAATTAATATAATACTCAAGATATATATATATATATATATATATATATATATATATATTAATGTAAATATTAGAGAAATTAATATAATACTCAATATATATATATGTGTGTGTGTGTGTGTGTGTGTGTGTGTGTAATCATAATTATCATAATATTAATTACATAATATTGAATAGACATGTCCTATGAGGGGACATGTCTCTTCTTGGCTCATTCTCAATATAAATGCAAGAGATTGTTGCATTTGGAAAACACATACAATAAGATAGTGCTATTACATTTGCAACGATCCTAAAACCTTAACATGGTATTAGAGCCAAATTGCAAATGTAAGAGAGTAGTTTGTTGGTGGTGAATGTGTGATTGTCTCAGAAAATATAGTCTTAGTACGAGGACCATATCTCACAAATACACCATTGGATATTACTAAATTTTGGATATGTTGGTGAAAAACAAATTTAGAAGAATCTCACCAGAGCGATTGGCGACAAAGTATTGGGTTCAAAAGTTATGACCGATTGTGTAT
>BSBK01009137.1:95000-100486 GCA_027943335.1 Chamaecyparis obtusa
TGTATAAGCAAGATTGTTGGCATGATTGTCACTGATGTCAAGGAGTTCATAGTCCAAATATTGATAAATGAAATAGTTTTCATCATTGTCATTGATGCCAAATGAGATTTATGTCAAAGTGTTCTCAAGGAAATTGTCCAAGGAAAAATGTTTTAATCACCTATCTTGGGAATATATATAGAGACAATTGTGTGAGAGATGGAAAGTGTTTGTTGAACAAGATTTATATTATGTCTGCACCAATAGATCGAAGTATATGACGAGCATGTCTTAAAAGGTATAAAATATTTTATGAAGGATTTATGTACTATATTATAGTAGACTTATTCAAAGACTTTTAGTAGTTTTTTTAGGTCTTACGAGTAGGTTCATGAAGAAGTTCTGAGCATATTCACGAGTATGTATATTTATAAGGGAGTTTCATGCAAGATTAAAAAATGGTTTTAGAGAGAAACTATGAAACCATATCGAACAAAGGTTTTGAGAAAACATATATAGAAATTTTGAACAAATTTATGAGTATAATAATGAGAGTTATGAGCACATTAATGAGAGTTTTCAAGACAAAATTGCAAATAGTGTTTTAGATAAAAAATTTAAGCAAGCTTGTGAAGGAGGTTTTCAAGAAGACAAAGACTTTGTTGTGGTTAGGTTGGTGCTTCCTAAAGGAGAGATTAGTTTTTCTCACTAAGTTGGTGCTTAGTTGTGGAGGTTGTTGCCTCCACTAGGTGGTACCTATGAGCTAAGGGGATTGGTGTCTCAAATATGTTGATGCCTCTGAAATTTTAAGAGGATATATATGTAATAAATATTGTGCTTTGGTTTTCTCTCATAAGGGTTTCCACGTAAATGATGTATTATACTAGTGTAATTGTTACATCTTATGTTGATGTTGTGCAATAGATCCACATCCATTCAATCAACAACCAGATAATTTCTTTTAATCATGATTAGACTTAGAAATTAACTAATCAAGAGAAGTTGTTTGAAAGTAAATGTTACTCTTAATGAAACACAAAATGAAGATCATGCACACCAAGATCCAAGGAGACAAAAGATTTGTAAGGGGGAAAATAAAATAAAAAACCACCTATATTATGTAGATGGTAGAACAATAGAGAAATTAAAAAGTGTGTACCTGTGTGTGTAGAGAGAGAGAGAGAGAGAGTTGAAAGTTGAAATGCTGCAACATTACAACTACGACATGAAGAGAGAGGCACCTCTAATATATAGGGAGAGATAGAGAGAGAGAGAGAGAGAGAGAGAGAGAGAGAGAGAGAGAAGAGAGGAGAGAGAGGAGAGAGGAGAGAGAGAGAGAGAGAGAGAGTTGAAATGCTGCAACATTACAACTATGACATGAAGAAAGAGGCACCTCTAATATATAGGGGGTGAGAGAGAGGAGTTACAATGTAACTCCTAAGTCCAAGGATGCCATCTAAAATCCTATGTGGGTAAGATAAAAGAGGAAATTAACTTTACCAAGTAAAGATTAATTCCTAACATCCCCCCTTAATATTTACTTGGGGAGTTTACATCAAACCCCTTTAATTGTTTGTAAACCAATATTTTTACAATGAGTGAGAAATTTATCTTTGCAAAGGGGTTTTGTAAGAATATCAACAACTTGATCTTCACTCTTACAATACATAAGAACTATTTGTTTGTCTTCAATTCTATCTCTAATGAAATTATTTTGAAGAGCAATGTGTTTGATCCTTGCGCGAAAGATTGGATTCTTTGCCAAGGCAATCACACTTTGATTATCACAATGCAATGGTATAGGAGACTCTTGAGGTAAACCCAAATCTTCAAATAGTATTCTTAATTGTAGGGCCTCTTTGGATGCATGGGTACAACCTTTATATTAATCTTTGGAGAGAAGCAAATTGTTTCTTTTTACCATTCCAACAATATCCACAAGTAGATTTTCCATAATTATGATCTACCCTAGATTTGAATTAGTAATCATTTTAAATAACTCACAATTTGCATCATAAAATAATCCAACATTAAGAGAACCTTTAACACATCTTTAAATTCTTTTTGCAACTTTAAAATGACTTTGTTTAGGTTTAGACATAAATCTAGAAACTAAAAACACTATAAGCAATATCAAGTCTAGTTAGAGTTAAATAGTTTAAACTTCCAACTAGTTGCGTATATAAAGTAGCATCAACAAAAGGAGTCTCCATATCAATCATAACTTTAGTCCTAAATCACAAAGAGTAGAAATATGTTTAACATCATTCATTTTAAATCTATCTAAAAGATCTTGAACATATTTACTTTGAGAAAGAAAGATACCCTTGGGTGTTTACCAAATTAACATACACAAAAACTAATGTAACAAACCCAAATCAATCATTTGAAATTCCTTATCAAATTGATACTTAACATCACAAATTAAATGGTTAGGATTTGAAGTCATAATTAAATCATTGACTATAATGTTCCCTTCCTAAGTCTGACACAAAGGGATGAATAGCCGATTCACGAGATCCCCATAGGCTAATGAGTGAGGGGTTAGGGGAATCCTAGAGGTGTTATCATAATCAATTCATATTCAGATGAGATTAAAGACCACACTAACTTTTTCTGGAGCTCTTTCAATAAGTTACTTTTTTTAGTAGTGGCTATTTTTAGTGCTTACTATTTATAGTAATTTACATCTCATCTCAGATTGAGCCAATTTGGTGTTTGGACACTATTTTTAACAGTTTCTATTTTTAGTAAGTGTCTATTTTCAACAGTTGGGCCAACCTCTATTTCTCAACAATATAATATTTCATACTTGGACATTGGGTGAAGTTTTAATATGTTAAAAAAATATATAATTAGATCTTAATCACCTTAATCTCTTGTATTGTCACTTTATGACTCAAGTGACTTGCACCCCCTTGGTCTAGTAACACAATGTTGTTTTGAAAAGGGGCCATTTGACATCCTAAGTAAATGCTTAAGGAGGAATAGAATAATAATATTTTATTTAATCCCACATGGCTTGGTGAAGGGGGAAAACCTCTTGGGAATGATATAAAGACAACTTTGTGGAGCTCATTTGGGGGTTGTTGAGAATTTGGATATTGTTATGCTTCTGATTTTCAAAGGAGTTGCAAATTCTTCTTCTTAGTTTGTAAGGATGGAACCCCTTGCAGTCATCATTCCTCACATTGTTGAAGGAGACAATCTGGGGAATTAACTTGGTGGTTTCATATGGAGATCGCAGTTGAGCTTCAATGGTGTTTGGTTCATCATCTTCTTTAGTCCAAGGTTGCAGATTTTACAAAGAAAATTCATACTTTTTGATTGAAGGAGAGTTGGGAGGTGTTATTGTTGTTTTTTCTTGGCATTGCTGGTTGAACCACTTCCTTATTGGTCGTACTTCCTTGGGTTGACTATGCTACTTCATAGATAGGCGTGAGACTTCTCAGAGTTGACTATTTGGGGTTTGCATGCAAAAAATATGCTATTGGGAGGCACTTTAAGTATAGTAAGATTTGATTTCTTTAAGCCATTTCAATTTGAGGAGTTTGAGTTGGATGTCTAGGGTTTTGAGTGACATTTCTTATTGAATTTTTGTTGCATGTTCATCATTTTAATTTATCAACAATTGGGGTTTTTTTAGATATATTTTTGTAATAAGATTTCATTATCTGGGTATCTCTAGTTTGATCTCTGATTTGCATTTTCAAGTTTATTGCATATTATAAACATTCTTCAATGCGGCGATGGCAACAAACCCCTGCTCATTTAGATCGTTGTATGCTTCGTCTCTATTTCATGTTTTATGGAATGAGTTGGAGCAAACATCCCCTGCACATCAATTTGTTTACCTTTTAGAGCATTACACTTGTAGGTTTCAGATTATTGTACTGATAAAGTTGGAGAAAATATCTACCACTCAACCAAATTTTTATCTTTAAGGGTATTTGTAAATGCTGGGTTTGAGTTGCATGCATGTAATCTAAAGCTAGAAATCAACAATAATTATGTCTTGTTTCAATTATTTCAAAAGAAAAAACAAATCTAGGTGGTTATTACATAAACATATAGGATAAATTGTTATTATCTGAATCTAAATTTGAAAAATGAAGTGTGTGTGCATAGGTGAGGCTCCAACGACTACACCAACAACCCCTACTCCTATATCAATGAATGCCTATGCTCTGACAATGGCTCCCTCTACCCTGAAATCTTCTACGTATCTCCTTCCAACAATGGAGGTTGGGTGCTACGATGGAGGCTAGAATCTATGTGGCTGCCCCTAGTTTATAGATCATTAGTTCTTCTCTCCCTTCCTTGAGGCTTCTTAGGTTGGGTGTTTTTGGTGCTTCCCCCTCTTGTGGGAGTATAACTAACATCATTGGGGGGAGGGTTTCTGTTAGAATGATGTCTACTAGGAACCCCCTTTAGAGACCTAGATCTAGGATTACTGTTGTTTATGGAAGGAGTTTTTATCATGTCACCAAGTTCTCACTTCCAAACGAGAAGTATCAACCTATTCCCTATGCCAAGACATCCCCTATAGTGGTGTGTGGTACAGATGTGGTACAAAATGTGGATTTCTACCAATGTTGTGGGTTGTCTTGCACATTTGTTGGTTTTTGGCCTTCTCTTCCAGATCTTCATCACGAGGTGTCATATTCATAGAGACCCTTGGTTCTTGGTAATATTGAGCTTTTACCCTACACTAAGGGGTTTTTTGTAGCTCTTTTTACTTATTTTTCAGTATGAGATTTGGTGCCAAGCAAGCTATGGGTTTGGGGGAATTTCTCTCTTTGCCAAACCTTGGAAAATTTCCTTTAATTGTCTTACTAAACCACTTAGTGTGTGTCTAGTGTGGGTTCAGATCTTCAATCTTCCCCTTCACTTTTGGGAGAACTCTTGTTTTGAGGCCATTGACAACTATATTTGTAGTTTCATAAAGGTGGATGAGACTATGGTTGCTATAGGTCTCTCTACCTTTACATGTATTTTGGTGCACATTGACATCTCCACACCTCTCCATGGTGATGTGGTTCTTATGGTGGGGACAGGTAATGGACTCAAGCTTATCTGCTTTATTATTATTTTTAAATACATATTGGGTTTGGGCCGACCTGAGTTCCCAATAACACAAAATAATTTAAGAGTAACATTTATTATTTTTAACAAAGCAGTTTTTGTTTTAAGGTAGCAACTAGGTTGACTTGATTGGGGCCCAAACTGAGGGCTAATCATTGCAAGTCACTACAATACATGTAGTTTGTAGGGGTGGGTACGAGGCTTGCAAACCCCATCGCCCCCATAGACTTTATTTATATTTTTTTCAAATGTTTATAGGTAAAAAAAAGAATTAAAGGGTATTGTTAATAAATTTTTTTTAATTTTCTACTTGTTGTGTCTTTAGGTTTGGTCATATGGTTATATTTAGAGGCAAAAACATTTTGCATTTTTTCAACTTTAAAGACATAGGCCAGATTTTATGTCAAAATTAATGTCTCAAG
>BSBK01009138.1:0-137500 GCA_027943335.1 Chamaecyparis obtusa
GTGCCTTATGAACCATTCATTAGAAAGCCCCTTAAGCTCGTCAATTAATAAGTAGGAGATATTTTCCACAGCAAGTCAAATTGTGATATTTCTATCAAGATTCAACTATGTAGTTTTTTGAGTCAAACTCATTGACCCATGATTCATGAGTAGTGGTTCACATGAACCCATCTCTCATGAGAATGAATGGAACGCTTAGCACTCATTGGCTCTAGGTGATGCTCACAGAGGTGAAGCACCAGGACTTCCCGAGAGGTCACCCATCTCAGTACTACTCCAACTCGAGCGCACTTAACTATGGAGTTTCCTCCATGGTTAAACCCACTCTGGATGCAAGCAGAGTGCATTTAATGATGATGCAAGAAGAGTGGGTTTAACCATGGAGGAAACTCCGTAGTTAAGTGCACTCGAGTTGGAGTAGTACTGGGATGGGTGACCTCTCAGGAAGTCCCAATGCTTCACCTCTGTGAGCATCACCTAGAGCCAATGAGTGCTAAGTGTTCCATTCATTCTCATGAGAGATGGGTTCATGTGAACCACTACTCATGAATCACGGGTCAATGAGTTTGACTCAAAAAACTGTACACAGTTGAATCTTGATAGCAATATCACAATTTGACTTGCTGTGGAAAATATCTCCTACTTATTAATTGACGAGCTTAAGGGGCTTTCTAATGAATGGTTCATAAGGCACAACACTTGGTGAAGGTTTTGCAAATGAGGATGCAAGCAGAGTGGGTTTAACCATGGAGGAAACTCAGTAGTTAAGCGTGCTCGAGCTGGAGTGGTACTGGGATGGATGACCTCCTGGGAAGTCCCAGTGCTTCACCTCCATAAGCATCACCTAGAGCCAATGAGTGCCAAGTGTTCCATTCATTCTCATGAGAGATGGGTTCATGTAAACCACTACTCATGAATCATAGGTCAATGAGTTTGACTCAAAAAACTACACAGTTGAATCCTGATAGCAATATCACAATTTGGCTTGCTATGGAAAATATCTCTTACTTATCACATGAATCTTGTATTATTTCTTAACACCAAACCCCATCTACAGATTTCCAATTTAGGGTTCTTGGAGCAACAACATTAGGGTCTGTAAGCACACAAATATTAATGATAAAAATCATCTGTTAAAGAAAAAACCATGTTTTAAATGACTGGCAATGGTGCCCTAACCTTGTGCAAAATATCTAGATTTGAAGACTCTAGTGGTGACTCGGGAAGTATAAACCAGATATGTTGCAGGGACAAAATGCCCTGAATAGGTTAAAATGAGGCTTCCATGGATAGGCCAATAATAGACTCATCCCAACCAAGAAGAAAGACTTTTTTAAAGCATATTTGATGTAGGGGCATCTAGAAGAGCATCTGAGCAAAGGAGGACTCCAATAACTAAGAAGGAGAAGATGGTATCAAGACAAGTTGATTGGCAAGTTTTGAAGCCTATAATGGCTTATGATAGTGTTGGATTCAATATACTATGTAAAAGTCATGATAGAGGTCTAAGGACCAATACAATGTAATAAGTGATCAAAGCAATGTAATAGGTGAAAGAGTCCAATAGGATTAGATTTGAGTAGTTTTCATGTTTAGAAGCATTCAATAAATACATTGGACCATGTGTAGGTCAATGGAGTAAGTTGGGAAGTCAGAATAGTCATAAAATGCATAAAATAAAGTTTATTAATTTAAATTTGAATGTAAACGGTCATATTACCTTTTCAGAGGGAAATTAGTTTTAACAAGTTTTAGGATTAATTAAACCTCCCAACTGTCTAAATTTGGTTGAGGCAGGTAGATAGGGGTCATTAAATGTCTAAAGGATCCATTGTATGGAGGGGGACAGGGAGAAAAAAAGCTTGTTGTATGGACTGTTGTGAAAGCAAGCAATAAAATTTCATTTTGGTGCTATTCCATTCAATGTATTGAACTTATTTTTGTTTGGGAATATCAAATACATGAATTAGAAGGGTATTTAAACACATTTCACTCATTATTGAATGAATAACACTTTGTTTTGAAGTAGCATATACGATTGTTGGTTCATTTCAGGCTATTTTCTTGAGTTTTTCTTGTGACAGACAAAAGTTTTCTTTAAATAGATGAACCTCCCATGAATTCAAGGGCCTAGACTTCATGGGAGGCATGTTACTAACATGTACAATAGAAATCTAACAAGTTTTGATGTAGCACTAGTGCGAAGACAACAAGTTTGGAGAAAATAATGGAAATGTCCCATGGTGGATTGGTGGGAATAGTATGACAGAAGCATATTGAGCTATACAAGAAGGTTATCTAATTATTTGAGATGTCCTAGGGCATCAAAGAGAAGGTTTATGAACCATTATTTGGTCTCCAAGGTTAGTGGAGATAGGTGTTTGGTGAAACCCTATGCAACAAGGGTTTGAAGGCATTGAATGGGTGTTTTGGGCGTTCCTTGTGGAATAGGACTAAAATATCTTGGATTTAGTCATATTTTTCCATATTATAACTATGATGAAAGTCTAGAGTGATGAGGATAAGAGAATGATATAGTTGCTTTGTTATTTGCTTGATTTTGATGCCATTAGGAGGGTACCTTGTGAAGGAAGTTAAGACTGGTCTAAAGGAGTCACCATTGAAGTTTATATATGTTAAATAACCCTGAAAAGGGTGTTTGAAACTGTAATTTTTTTCTCAAGTTGTTTGGAAAAAGTCAGAGAAAAAGGGAGAAAATTGGTTCAGCAGGGCTAATTGGGGCTCATAGGGCTAGAAGGCAGATTTGAAGGTTGTGGTCAATAGGTGTTGTAAAGGCTATAAAAAATGATTGATTCTTGTTGAAACCACCTTTTTTACACCATTTTGGTCCATCTTAGGTGTTTGGAGGCATAGTTGATTCAATTGTGGGTATGTAGCCTTTGGTGAGCCTGAAGGGCTAGTGGGGTTCCCGAGTCATAAAAATCTGACAATCATGGGTTCTTTTAATTGTTGTAAAAAATTTCATATAGGACTCACATAGTCCTCAGTCATCAAACTCAAGTTGAATGGTTCTGATTTCCATAGGTGCTAATTCCACAATAAATTCTTCATTCATTATTTTGTTTCTCTTAGATGGCTCATGCATATCATTCTCTTCACCTTCAATTCGCCAGTCCAATGATGTCATTTCTGACTTTTCCTGAACTGTAGAAAGATTGAGCTTGACAAATTCTTTAATCTACAAAATCATGAAAAACAAATATTTCAACAATTAGAGCAAATATACCATTTAATCTTTGACTCTACCATCTAAACTCATTAAAGGGACCACAGCTTCCTACTGTTCTTCATATTCCGACTCAAAGAAAATGTGAACATGTACATGCAATTTTTTTAATCCCCTGATGTATATATAAATGATTCAATACATAGGGTCAATCACCCATGAGAAGGGAATGAGCGATGGGAGAGTAAAGATCATGCAAGGACCTAAAAGGAAAATATTAAATTAAATAAAGCCATAATGATATGTTCAATTGTATTTTTTATAATAACTGCCCATTAAAGATTTCTCTGGAAGAAAAATACCAGCAATAAAGGGTAATCGTATGTTATGCATGGCTTGTTGTCTACAACATTTTAAATAGTTATGATTATATTTTCAAGACCTTATTCCATCCTTCAAGGAAAGTGTGTTTATTTTCTCAATGGTTATCATAGGAAATGAAAAGTAAAAATTGACCAAAATAGCACAGCGATGAAGATTGGAGATAATATGGTTATATCAAACACATGATAACATATTTAATCAAACACATGATATTGGGATGGTATAACCTAGAAACGTTAAATTGGGATGGTTTTTGTACATGCAAAATCATAGCAGTAAATTGTTTAATGTAGTGAGCTCATGTGAAAAAGCATAAATGAATTTGTATGGACAAGCTGGGTCAAACTATTTAAGAGATACAATAACACAATGAAACTAGGTCAAATAATATGACATCCATCTTGCTGACGTGACATGTTCCAACAGACAAAGCAGGGTGCAAGTCCCCTCAGTTCACATGCCTCAATAATATAAGTTTACATATTTGAACTTCAAATTTTTTAAAAGGCATTAATTAATAACATCAAAAAGAAAATAACAAAATAATATTGAGAAATCAACTGCAAGTACCCAGAGTGTTCACTTGCTGTTTCATATATCTATTTCAAGAACATTTATTTCTAGTTTTCCACCAAGATGTATATGACTGACTTCAATATTCCTCTTCAGAAATCACCAATAAATGTCAACAGCCATCAAGGACTGAACTTTAGAACAATATATACTCAACAATTGAGGTTTTGCTAAATAGGACAAATAGAAAGCCTTTATTTATCATTCTCATTTATTGCATTTGTTAAGCCTACCAAAATTGTTGGAGATCAACTCACGATTCCATGATCAATACTAGTCATATCTTCATTGAACTAAGTTCTCCAGTGTTTGTAATTTGTATTGACTTGAAAAAATATTAATAATTTGAAAAGACATCCTTCTCAAAAAGTTTCCAATTATTGTCCTCAGGCTTTCTAGTTGTTTTATAATATCTAAAGACCATTTTAAATTTCAGCATTAAAAGGTTAATCTTTTTTGACCCAGCAGAGCTTTTGTATAATCCATGTACCATATGGCGATGACAAAAACAACATATCTTTCAATATTAGATAATACAAACAAAGTTCCCTTATCACTTTTGAACTGAAAATACTGATTCTGAGGAGGTAGAAAGAACCAAAGGAAACTAATTTTGACTGATTTCCTGTGATGCCCCTGTAAGAAGTGTACTTACAAGGCAAAATAAAAAAATATACAATAGAATTCAGTTTTGGAAATTGCATCAGTGACCAATTTAATGATTACGTATAATACTATCCTTGAAAGTTGAAAAAAAAACTTCTATTGTTATACCTATAACTAAGGCTTCTATAGGCTTCTATTGTTATGCATATTGAATTCATTAAAATGACAACAATGTCTTATAATTATGAATTTAGAAAATGCTTTTAACTTGATCCTATCATGCTAACATACAAATGTGTTTGTTAAATTTTCTTGTGACTGCTTACCTTTGATTTATAACAATTGAAAAACAACTTAATGAAGAACTAAATCACCAACATAATATGTTGTGGAATCTTAAGAATGTAGAAATAAAATCAAACAAAATGGCAGATCATATTTTCAAATATCCAAGTGTTCAACAATGAAATAGAGATAGATGGTTCTTGTTTGGCAGACTGTACTACAAAACATTTTTTGCTTCACCAAGTGAACAATTGTTTTCAAATTTGTCAAATGTTTTTTCTAGTATCAAGTTATATGGGCTTCTCTGTGCCTAAACATAATAGTTAAAAGATGAGAGTATACAAATCAATAAAGAAGGTAATGTCAAAGAGGACTGAAAGAGTGATAATCTATAATAACCACTTTAATGAGTTTTTAGTAGACACATGCTGCCAAAGTAGATTTATCCTTAAATATGAAAAATTGCATTTATGACATGCATAAATATGATTTTTTGGTTGTACGAAGGCAGCGCATTGGAATAAATGTTTGAGGCAAGCTTTATACAACTAAGGACAAACACATGCCAGGCAAGATTTAGCAGCAAATCCTGTGGGAAATCATATTTTTTTTATAATTTCTTTTATAACATTGCTCTGCTACTCCGATAATAACCATGGAAGGGCACTTGTATCAATCTAGTCTCCATTGTTATTTGATCGAATAAAATTTTTCATTGCATGGTTGGATTCTTCAATGTCACTACAAATTTTGATAATTTGGTCTTTGTCATGCCTTCCATCCAATATTTTCCATAATGTCTCTGTTACATTCTTTCCAATATGCATAGGATCAAACAAATGCATGATTGGAAGTTGCTCGTAGTACATCAACCTATTAAATTGCGTAGGATAACTTTTTAGTCCTTTTGGAAGTTGGTCATTGATGCCTTGACGACCTTCACAAGCATCAATTACATCATCAGTAAACAAAACACAATATCAAAATATAAATTTGAAACAAAACCCATCAGATAGAATGACATTACCTTGACGATTTATTTTATTGTATGCCAACTTCCATAGGAGAGGTGTCATTCTCCATGGCTTTGATGTAGTCTCTTCTTTCCCATTGAAAAGATGTTTTTCAGTAATTCGGTACTTATGATTTCTATGGAGAAAGTGTCTATTCTCATCGAACACCTGCTTTCTCAAACTTTTTGAATGATGAGATTTTGTCTTTGGACCACAAACTGGACATGCAAATTTTCCCTTTGTCTGAAGACCTACAAGATCATGTATAATTGGATTAAATGTGTTAACTTTGTGTTAGCACTATAACATACCAAAAAAGAGGCGTTAAGAAGAGAACATACCAAAAAAATGTGTTAGCCCAGGGGCATCATGTATTGTCCATACAAGCATTGCATGGAATTGATATTGTCTTTGTCCTATTGGTCTAGAGATGTCATACATAGTGACCCCATTCCATAACACCATCAACTCATCGATAAGGGGCTCAATATATACATTGATATCTTTAACTTGGTACTTACCTAGTTGAATGAACAAAAACATTACATAATTATTATGACCATTTTGATGGATTATTAATAATAAATTAATTTAGATGACCATTAAATCAAAAAATACCTGGAAAAATCAGTGACAACATTATGTGCTCCCTCTTTATGGACAACCAAGGAGGAATGTTATTGTTGATAACAAAAATAGGCCACACCGAGTAAGTAGATCTCATCTCTCCAAATGGATTGACACCGTCCGCTACCAATGAAAGCTTGAGATTACAAGGTTCTTCTTTAAAGTGTGGCCATTTTTCTTCTATTTCCTTAAATGCCAAGCCATCTGCAGACATTTGCATAATGCCATCCTGACTTCTATTGCGTGCATGGTAATCCATAAATTGTGCTAAGCTATTGCACTTGAATAATCATTGCAAACGTGGAATAATGGGAATATGTCAAAGAACCTTGCGAGGAACCTTTTTAGTTATTCGATCTGATTGATATCTACTAATATGACAAATAGGGCATTCTTTTGCAAATTCATGCTGTTTATAATATATAATATGATCATTCGGACATGCATGTATTGTTTGATATTCCATTCCAATATCTTTCATAATGGCAGATAATTCTCAGTATGAGAGAGGTAGAATGTTTGATGGTGGTAACAAACACTCACCTATCAACCTACGACCAAAAATATAATTTGTTAATTTAAAGAATATTAATTGCTACACGATTCACCCAATATTAATTATAAGGAAATTACGACTAAAATAATGAAAAAAGATGGCATACCTTAACATACGTGTCATTTCTATGTTGGATAAACCATTCATAACCTTCAAGTTCACCAACAACAATACAGCGGCAAGAAGAGTTGTTTCGGAGCCTTCATATAGGGGCTCGTGTGCCTTCTCAAGTATAGGTACATCAAGCTCTGCATCAACATCATCATCATCTTGATCATCGTGATCATCTTGATCTTCTTCATCATCGTGGTCTTCTTCCATGATATCATTACCTTCTACTTCTATATTCACACCTCCATGTTCCCTCATTTGGAAATCCACATTCTCCAGATTGTCATGGTCCATAACATGAAACTGAGGGACATTGACCTATATGAAAATGATGACCTTATATTAACCATGACCATGTTGTCATCATCAAATCATGTCTTATGTATTTTATAAAATATTAAAATACATACCAATGGATGAAATTCACTTCCCCCTTTAATGTGACCATGTTGCCTACAATGTTCCTTAGCTGTTTTGATTAGATATCTTCGAGTCTTTAAGCCCATACAAAGTTTGCAAGGAAAATAAAATTTTCCATCACCCTTTCTTTTTAAGTTAGACCATAGTCTAGCAATTGTCTCCCTATTTTTTTGTGTGTTGATATCGTCAGACATGGTCTTTCTTGAATGGGATGACTCGTTGGTGGAAGAAGGATGATTTGTTTGCAACCTGCAGATAAACATGAACAAGTCTCTTGTTACCAAAGGGAAGCCCTTAGTACCCATAAATGGAACACAAGGGAATAAATAAATTTCCTTATACATAACCAAAATGTAGACACTAGGAAACATACTAAAGCATCAAACAAGCAAGATAACTCAAAACCTAGAATACCATGAGAAATAGAGCAATGACATGTGTGAGAACATAGCAGCGATCGAAATAAATAGCTCTCATCAATACAAATGCCTTCAATACCAACATACACCAAGGAAAGAACAAAGGGTCACATCAAAATATAACAAACCAATGATTAAGAGACAACTACCATTGGGAATGACAAGTTGATACTCTTTAAAGTAATCAAGGTGACTTATCATCCAGTAGAATGCTTCCTAACAAAGTTCATGATTCCACATCATCATTGAAGGAAAAAGAGATGGTCTTGGAGAATCCTCACGTTAGCTAAGGCATTATTTGCATTGTTACCTTCATGATGAAAATGCACAAAAGAGATGCTATAAAAATGCTTGCTAAATTCTAAATCTCCATAAAGCAATCTTCAGAGCTTCCATAATCCAATTTATTTTTTAGATGTATCAGATAATTCTTCATCTAGATAGTAAACTATTGGTATTGTTTATCCATACCCAATCACATTTTACCCATGCCTTCTACCACAATTCATCTGTGCTGCAATTGTTCCTCAGACGGCAGGTCCACAACATATTTCTTCCCTTTTAGATACCAACTTTATTTCTTTGGGTTTCCTCTCTCTAAATCAGCATACACTTCCTATGGATTCCTTGCTCTGCTACAAATGTTGAAAGAACAGATTCATCAAGTTTGAGAGAATTGGATGACACACACTTCAAGGTATGTGGTCTCTATTTATTATTGAATGAGCTATAAAGTGGTTGTAATGGGAGTTGCTTTATTGGCATAACTAATGGCATCTTATTACATAATTAACATAAGCAATAAATGCCTGTATACAAAATGTATTTTAAAATCAGGTCTACAAGCATGATATATTTAATAGCCACTATTTAAAAAGAAATGTATGTGGCCTCTATTTATTATTGAATGAGCTACAAAGTGGTTGTAATGGGAGTTACTTTATTGGCATAGATCATCCAAAGCTAAACTCTGCTTGGTCATTCCTCATTGAAATTAGGTCCATGATAACTCTCTTTGCCTCCATTTTCAGTGGGATTCATTCCTGAATTGAATGTTGACATTCATACTTGTCCATTTATCATACTTGGATCTTACTCATTCTCACATCAATTTCATACCTTGTTCACAATCTAAATCAGACTTGAATTCACACCCATATCAATGCCATTTGGATTTGTTTCTCATAACAACTTTCATGCACCGTCACCATTGATGGTGCATCCTACTTTCTCTTTACCTCTCAAGTCTCAAACACTAGATCTTGCTCTCCTCTTCACATTTCAAGGTCTGACTCTTGACTCGTAAATGAGGCAAAGTTGCTCAAACTCATCTCTCAAACTTGGAGACTTGAAAATTGGTACCAACTAAGACCACTACTCATACTGCCAAAGTGAAAAGAGGGGGTCCCCATTTGAAATGGGGGTGATGGTGTGAAAACCTCACAATACTGCCAAGTGAAAAGAGGGGGTCCTCATTTTTTGGGTCTTCCTTCTCAAATGAGGAAAGAGTCCAATTGTCTCAAATGTAGGCATAAGAGTTCCAGCCCCAAAAAATGGGTAAATACCATCATGGGAATGGACAAGAAGAGAAAGAGAGGAAAAAGAAACAAACTAAAAAGATGACTACTAAAATAGTAGAGGAGATGAAGAAGGTTGAAGTTGTTCCTATGTAATAAGCACTTATAGATGATATTAATTTTTAGGATATACCTTATGCATCCACATAAGACATATATATATTTTCCTTTGATGCTCCTATGATTGAGAGGGATACAACAAAGAAGAGTGATAAGAAGGATAAGAAAACTGCTCATCCAAAGAGTAGTGGTGTAGAAGATCAAAGTGAAATAGGTGTCCCTCCTTCAAGGAACACAACTAGAAATAAAGAATAGGACATTGTTCCTTTAGATAAAACTATAGTGCTTAATGAGAAAGAGGAAGAGGAAAATAATAAGAAGGTTCAAGACACTACTAAGACAAGTGATGAATTTAAGTGGTAAACATTGATTCCTCATTGCTTCTAAAACAAAAATTGAAGCTTTCGATAGGTTCCTTCAAGGATCATTCCTCTCTCATTGAGAATAAAGAAGAGTGGGATGCCTTAAGTAAGATAAAAGATAAGAGAAAGGTAGAAGCCTTTAATCAGTATGAAAATGCACACAATTGATATATTTTAGCATCACTTGAAACTATTTAAGGAATGTGCTAATGAAGTTAAGTATGTGTTCTATCAATTTTTCTTGAAATGACCTAGTTTTTCAAAAAAGCATAAAGGATGAGATTGACTCCATTGAGTCATAGATCACACAATTGGCAATAATATATATAATATTTCAAAGGATAAGGATGCAGAAACTAGAGCTTAAATTGAGAAGCTTAATTCATAGCTTTCATTTCTTTAGGACTATAGGGAGCGGATAAAGAGACAATTATATTAGTTGAGGGAATAAATGAATTGAGGCTTTCCTCATTTGAGAAGGAAGATCCTATTAGTTTTTGGGTTTTGGTCAAAACAAAATTTTCTATATTGGCCATGACTATGCAAACAAGGGTTTACAGTTTATTCAAAAACTTACAAACCCAATGTATAAATTTGTATAAATAGAACCACACATTATCTAAATTATGACTAACTTTTATTAGAAATCAAACCATTTTTACCTCTATCATTGCTTAAAGAATAATTAAGTTAAATTGATTAATTAAAATGAAGGGAAAAAACTAAAACTAAAAAGTTAGCACATTTCACAACACAGAAAATTTTGAATTTGATGAAAGTTTTGAATAGTTTAGTAAATTAAATCTATTTTTAGATCAAACTACATGAAGATTTTGAAATTCAAGCGAATCAAATTTTCCCATTCTCATATTATATTTTGATATTTTTGAGGTCCATATTTGCAAGTAAATAATATTGGAGTGTTGATGTTTGTAACATCGATTAGATAAATAATATTGACTATATGATTATTATGAGAAATAATTTATTATATATATACATACATATCAATATCAATAATTGATATTACTATATACATTGATAAATATGTAAATATAAAGTTAGATTATAATTATTCTCTATTACATTGATAAATTCTATGCTCTCCACAATTGCTAAACATGGAAAAATTTTAGTTAGGTGATCCAGAATCCTATGGGGCCTTTAAATTCAAAGTTTTTGTGTCAGAGGTTCACAAATCACTTCTGGAACACCTATGTTCATAGTCATGGAGGAAAGAAGCATTATAACATATTGACTACACTGAACATTTCACAAAATATGATGTAGCTTCCAAAAATTGTTTCAAGTTGGATTGGGGAAGACTTGTTTTCATTTGGTAAGAATACTGAGACTATCTACATAATTTAAGGATAACAAAATGTTTGATACATGGTCTCACTAATTGTAATGTCCCCTTTCTGAAATAGATTTAATATTAAATAATAATAATAACAAAATTAAAATACAAAAAATAAAAATAAAATTTAACATAAATTTAATAAAATTAAGTTAATGAATGGTCAAAAGGCATGAGAGGAAAAGTTATGACTCCCTCAAACTATGAGGTATAAAAGGGAGAAGGCAGCTTCATTTGAAAGGGGGCAATTTTTTTATCAAGAATGAGAAGTGCAGATCTAATCAACAAGACAGCAATGACGAGATATGACCCCTTTAAATGGGTGCATCTTTCCAAAGAGATGTGTCTCCTCAAAATATGCAAGCACAAATAGGTGTTGAATGGAAGAGGAATACAAGGGAAAATGCATTCTCAAGTTAGAGCGGGTCCACAACACAATTATGGCAGAAATAAAAGTAGATAATATAAGAATTATAATATTTGAGATGAAATCAGATGTGGAAATAGGGTAATAGCGGAAAAAGGAGATTTAGTTTGAATTATCAGGCAATAAGAATATGACACGGTACTTAATTCAGAGAGGGATCCATATTTATGGAGAAGAGGGAATGGAGGATATAAATCAAGAGAGGATTAATGAAAGAAGAAAGAAATAAAAAGAAGAAAGCTTGTGACCTTCTCAAAAAATGAAAATTATGAAGGGTTGTGTTGTTTCAAAAAGTGGTAATTGTGAAGGGTTGTGACTCTTAATAGACATGAGGAAGAGGAGTAACTTCTCCTTCGTATTGGATGTTATAAAGGGGAGAAGGTTCCATTTGAAGAAGATGTCAATCATAGAAAAACCCATAACTATGTGTGAAGCAGCTCACGTGCTTGGTTTTTCTCTTCATTTTTGTACATATTGAGAAAGGCACATACAACTATAACCTTTGTTAAAAATCCCCTTAGTGTTCTTTGGTGGAAATAAAGAATTAGTTCATGTAGAGGCTACCGATATTCTCAAGGCTCATTCTTCTTAACTGAACAATGCATTAGAAAATTTTTCAAGGAATTTGTGAAAGTGATTGTAGCATCCAGGATTTATAGAGAAAAACTGAGACATCTCTCAAAGAGAAAGAGTCTATGTAGATTGTGATTTGGTTCTTCAATGTGGAGGTAATTTCTTCTAGTGGACTGGAGAGATGTTCATGAATGTTCTTGGCTTTTATGGTACAATTTGACATCATTCTTTGGAGAAACTAACAGTTTAGACTCGAGTGCATCTTTGGAGAGATTTCCAAGAAATATAAAGTGTCTCCTTTAGAATTAACATAAAGAGATAAGTACTTTATAAAGTTCATGAATTTCATTCATAGTCATTAATTCATGAAATTATATTGATTACAAAAAAATACGTATACTTCTAGTATTGATATTTCTCTTCGAGATAAGTTAATTCTATGAACTATGAGTAGTATCTTTCTGAAATGCTCTCGGGACAAATTAAGAAACATGAGACCACATTTCATTGAGGTAATTTTTCAAACAGTTCACTGCCCATCTATATTACCACATTTTTCATGCATGTCTACAAAAGCCTAAAATGGGTTCTTTTGAAAAAGATAAGGTTTCTAGGAAAATATATATTGAAGCATTAATAGAAAGCAATAGAATATACAAGGAATATAACTATTTGATAAGTTTTCACCAATAAAAGATGAGGCAATCCTAATTACAAATGATAGAAAGAAATAACATAGACAAGGCAATGAACTGTCTGAATTACAAAATTCCATGATGATCTAAGGAGTCTATGACTGCAATTCACAATAAGTTTTAGAAATTTCAGAGGTATAGGCACTGTAGCCTACCCAAACCTATAATGCTCAAGAGCCTGACTTCTCAAGGCAATCTCAAAGGGTCCCTAAAAGATGGAATTGAGTTTATTGTCTTCACTTTGCTTGGTTACAATATCCCAACACAACCTATGATCCCACTTCACAAAGTTTTCACAAATTGGACCCCAAAGCTGAATACCCTGCCTATTGGCCATGCTGCAAATTTGTAATGAAAATAACTCTTTCTTTTCTCAAAGCACTTAATGAGATAACCACATTTATAGTTACCTTTTACAAGACTCTACAACATACCAAAAGCTTCTATATTGTTATTTTGGACAAACACTGGTAAGTATGATTGATACCCTATTTTTAACACATGAAAATGCTCAAATAATAAAGGAAGTGAAAACTAATGACCTCTTATACACCTCAACTCCTAGATAGTGCCTATTTATGTCCTAAATTTCCCAAATCTCAAAGCAATTAGACTCCAATGCTCTGCAAATACCAAACCCCCAAATTGGGACCCCAAACCCTTGAAACTTAGGGCTTTATCAATCTTTGTGTCCTCATCGACACTTTTGTGTCAAATTGGTCATTGGAACACCATCGAATCAACATATTAGAATGTTTCCTAGAATAAAATATATGACTTATGTGGTCAGTTCACCCACTATTATACCGAGCCACCATTAACACTACCTTTCTACCACTGCTCTTCACTGTGATCACAACGTTTTCCCATAATCTACATAAAAAATTTGATTCATTCAATGGTTTGAACCATGTTCTATAAATGACTGATTCACCCACCCATTTGGTTCATTCAATGCTAGCCGAAGGTTCTATAAATCACGCTAGAACTATATAGTTCTAGCGCGATTTATAGAACCTTCGGCTAGCATCATCGATAATCTCCTGGTGAAGCCTAGGGATGGCTAAAGAAAAGGTTAGAAGGGCCATAAGGTTAGAAGGGCCATCACCAGTGGCAACACGAACTACTAATTTTTCACAAAGCAAAATGAAACACCAAAGGTTACTGTTATCTAGTTGACAAAGCAAAATGAAACACCAGTGGCAACTTGAACTGCTAATGTTTCACAATGTGGAGATCACTGTCATTACAATTCACAGGAAAACAAAAATTAGAGAACATACTCAGAATTGTTGATAGTGAAGAGCAGTGGTAGAAAGGTAGTAAATTGCAATCTTCCCTCCCAGCTTCACTCCGTTCGTATATGATCTTGGCGCGCGCACAACATAAAATGAAATGGAGATGCATTTTCTTTTTTTTAACTTTTATGCCCGTGTTGGTTGAAATTTTGACCAACCCATAGTTGGTCAAAATTTCAACCAACACGGGCATAAAAGTTAAAAAAAACAAAATTTATCCTTTATAATGCGACCAAGTAAAACCATTTTACACTTTGGTCAAAAATTTTGGTCAAAATTTGTGGTCAAATGCACTAGTGTTTGCATCATCTTTTGTATACATATTTATTATTCATGTTTATGGAATTGAATGGTGAAGTTATATCTTGACTATGAATATCATTATGATTTAAATTATATCTTGTTGAAGTTACATTTGTTTTTCTTTACTCTAGAATACCCTATTCATGGAGCTTATTATGTGTGAGGTTTAACTTCTATAGATTTCCTATGTTCTTATGTTTCATACCATTATACCTCCCACCCAAAGGGACAGTCAGTCTCTTCAGATTTACAAACCACCTCTATAAATGTTAACTTCCTCAATAAGAACACAACTGGACTCATGTATAAAAACCACAATTTTGCATTTAAGGTGTGCTCTAGTAATAGTCCACATCTTCCAACTACCCAAAAAATCAATCTTTTTAAGTCTTTAGATAACCCAACTCCATTACCATACATAGCACATGTTCTGTGTCCTCAAAGCCATGCATGCACATCTTATAACATCCCAAACTTCTCAACTAGCTATATATCTTTTCCATATACATCCTGACCCCAGCATGCAAAACCATGAACCATATTTCTTGATTACCATTAAACTTCACCTAACATAAAATTTTATATCTCCATCTACTACATTACAAAGACAAGTGTTGATATTATACTCTATATACCCACTCTACAACATCATAGATCCCACAACCCTTAACCCAACTCCATTACCATACATAGCACATGTTCCGTGTCCTCAAAGCCACAAATGCACATCTTATAACATCCCAAACTTCTCAACTAGCTATATATCTTTTCCATATACATCCTGACCCTAGCATGCAAAACCATGAACCATATTTCTTGATTACCATTAAACTTCACCTAACATAAATTTTTATATCTACATCTACTACATTACAAAGATAAGTGTTGATATTATACTCTATATACCCACTCTACAACGTCATAGATCCCACAGCCCTTAACCCAACTTGTAATCCCACTTAAGCCACTTATTACTACATTGTTTCAATACTATGTATATAATCACTATGTATATAACTCATCATATTGGGGTTTACTAACTCCATAGGGAAATGTAGCGCTTGTGCTGTTAGGTCACTTGGGTCGAGCGTGGTCATGAGTGTTCTAGTGACTCCATGGGTAGAAGGGGGTTGTCATTGGTGTTTACTCAGCTAACCAAAGTTGATGGAGTAGACGGTTCAATGCCAGGATAGATGGTTTGAAAGAGACATTGCTGAGCTACTTTCAACTGACCCTCACTGCAAGTTTTGGCATCGACTGAGATCACCTTTCCAAATACAAATGAAGTCAAATCACCAAAAATTGAGAGAGGTTATTGTAGACCTCAGAAACATGATCTCATAGCCCCTAGTGGTTTGTTGATACCTCACACGAGGTCTAAGATACAAGCCTCAAAAGATCACTGCCCAATCATGCTTAGTGCACCTTGGGGTCACTTGGGTCAAGCGTGGTCGCGAGTGTTCCAGTGACTTCGTGGGCATAATAGGGTTGTCACTAGAGTTTACCTAGCCAACCAGAGCTGATGGAGTAGACGGTTTGAAAGATACGCTACTGAGCTACTTTCAACTGACCCTTACTGCAAGTTTTGGCATCAATTGAGATCGCCTTGCCAAATGCAAAGGAAGTAAAATCACCCAAAACCAAGAGAGATTATTGTAGACCTAGAAAAAATGATCACATAGCCCTTGATGGTTTGTCGATACCTCTCATGAGGTTTGAGATATGAGCCTCAGAAGATCGCTGCCCAATCATGCTTAGTGCACCTTGGGGTCACTTGGGTCGAGCGTGGTCATGAGCATTCCAGTGACTCCGTGGGCAGAACGGGGTTGTCACTAGAGTTTACCTAGCCAACCAAACCCGATGGAGCAGATGGTTTGATGCTAGGATAGATGGTTTGAAAGATACACTGCTGAGCTACTTTCAACTGACCCTCACTACAAGTTTTGGCATCGATTGAGATCGCCTTGCAAAATGTAAACAAAGTTGAATCACCCAAAACTGAAAGAGGTTATTGTAGACCTCAAAAAAAAATCTTGTAGCCCCTAATACTTTTTTGATACCTCTCATGAGGTCCAAGATATGAGCCTTGAAAGATCGCTGCCCAATCATGCTTAGTGCACCTTGGGGTCACTGGGGTCAAGCGTGGTCGTAGGCATTCCAATGATTCTGTGGGTAGAACGGGGTTGTCACTAGCATTTACCATGCCAACCAGAGCCAATGGAGCAGACGGTTTGATGCCAGGATGAACGGTTTGAAAGATGGGTGATCCCATGAAGCTGTGTCCCACTTTTAGAGATGAACAAAATCATGAAGTTGGGGATTTTTTTTTTGGCACCTTCGTATGAAGTAAATACTTCGTGCGAAGTGGTGGACCCACTTTGAACAAAGTACCCCAAACAAGGGGCTTCATGTGAGGACCCCTCTTCACACAAAGACCCCCTCGTAGGGGTCTTCTTGCGAAGAGGGCCTTCGCACGAAACTCCTTTGGACCAGATTTTTTTATGAATTTCTCGCATTTTATGTTTTTCAATATCATTTTCTCTGACACTATTTGTGGACCCCAAGCCTTGGAGCGAAGTACCTGAGCACACTAGCACGCTAGCGCCTCCCGAGCTTCATCGACATCTTCAATTTCCTAGCAGTATCAGGTAGATGCATTTTTCTCATTTTTTATTGTAAATATTATGTTTTGTATTTATTTTAGCTAGTTATTTGTTTTAAATAATTTTTTATTTGTAGAAATGTTAGAAATTTGTAGTTAAATATTATCTAATATATATGTTAGAAATTAATAGTAGAATGTTAGAAAATCATAATTAAATATTAGAAAATGATAGAAATATTAAAAATCATAGTATAAATGTTAGAATATGTTAGAAAATGTTAGAAAATTGTAGTAGTTTGTTAGCACCTGTTAGAAAATATTTACAAAACATTAGAAACCGTAGTAGAAATTTTTATAAAATATTAAGATTAAAGTTAGAAAATGTTAAATTTTAAGTTTAAAGTTGTAAATATTATGAATCTCTCTCTCTCTCTCTCTCTCTCACACACACACACACACACACACACACACATGTACACGCATTTTTAGTAAATATTAAAGTTAGTTATTTGTTTTAAATAATTTTTAGTTTGTAAAAATCTTAGAAAATTGTAGTTAAATTTTTGAAAATGATCTATTAGTATGTTAGAAAACATTAAAAAATTGTAGTACAATAAGTTTCTAGGACCCTTATTCCTCTCTTACGACATATTAAGACACTTAGGATCCCTTAGGAATCTCAAGATCTTATAGTACATATTAGGATGTCTTATGAACCATTGATGTACATGTTAGGTTCCATTAATACATACAAGGACTCACTGTTTCCCTCAAGGTTCCTTAAGACATTTTGGGATGAATTAATGTAACCTATGATCTCTTAGGACCTATTATGAGGCCTACAACCCCTTAAAACATTCTAGGACCATTACGTATCACTTATGACATCTTACTTGACACATAGGACCCCTTAGGACCCATACAACCCATTATTATATCTTAAAATGTCCTAGGACACATTCATCTATCTTAGCTTCTGTTAATACATATGTGAACCTATCATTTCCCACAAGAACCCTTAAGACATACTAGTATCAATTAATGTAACCTAATATCCCTTAGACCATGTATCACATCTATGACCCATTAACATTGTTGGACCATTATACATCCCTTATGACATTTTAAGACATATATGACCCATTCAGATCATCAAGACCCATTAACATATCTTAGGTTGTCTTAGAACACATTTATGTATCTTAGATTCAATTAATATCATAAAAGGATCCACTAATGAAACATAGGACCCCTTAGGACATCTTATGTTACCCCCGACCCCTTAAGACACTCTACCTGACCCTTATCCATCCCTTACATTATCTTTTAAGACACATCTAGGACTCATTGTTACCCACGACCGCTTTAGATAGTCTAGGACCACTTATATTGCACCTACAATCCATTAACATTCTAGGATTCTTATCTGGATCCCTTAAGACCTCTTATGTTACATACGACCCCTTAAGACACTCTTGGACCCTTATCTATACCTTAGGACCTCTTATGTTACCCACTACCCGTTAAGACACTCTAGGACCACTTATTGCACCTATGACTCCTTAACATTCTAGGACTCTTATCTGGATCCCTTATGAAATCTTAAAACAAATATGAAACCTTAGGACCCCCAAGACCCATTAAAGAATCTTAGGATGTCCTAGGAACACTTAGACCACTTATCATGACTGATTAATATTATTGGACCATTATACATCCCTTACGATATTTTAAGACATATATGACCTATTCGGATCCTTAAGACCCATTAACATATCTTAGGTTTTCCTATGGCACATTTATGTATCTTAGATTCAATTAATACATACGAGGATCTACTAATTTAACCTAGGACTCCTTAGGACCTTTTATGTTACCCACGACCCCTTAAGACACTCCATGACTCTTATCTATACCTTAGGACCTCTTATGTTACCCATGACCCCTTAAGACACTCTAGGACCCGTATGTATAGCTTATGACATCTTATGTTACCCATGACCTCTTAAGACACTCTAGCTTATGACATCTTATTTGGATCCCTTATGAAATATTAAAACAAATATGAAACCTTAGGACCCCCAAGACCCATTAAATAATCTTACGGTGTCCTAGGACCACTTAGACCACTTATCAAATGTATGACTCATTAATATTATGTTACCCACAACCCCTTAAGACACTCTAGGACTCTTATCTATACCTTAGGACCTCTTATGTTACCCATGACCCCTTAAGACAATCTAGGACCACTTATGTTACCCACGACCCCTTAAGACACTCTAGGTCATATTAGGTCCTAATAGGTCATATTAGGTCATATTAGGAAATAAGGTATGTCTAAGTTGTTTCTCTACTTAAAGACCTAACTAGACCTATTAGGACCTATTAGGACCAATTAGACCTATTAGGTCTTTAACCAACATTACTTTGACCAATTAGATGTATTAGGACCTATTAGGTCCAAATAGACCTAACTAAACCTATCTAGACCTATTAGGACCAATTAGACAGGTGAATAGACCAATTAGGACCTATTAGGAACAAAATTTAGGACCTATTAGAGTTAACTAGACCTAACTGTACCTAGACAATTTAGGACCTAGTAGGAACAAAATTTAGGACCCAATTATCTACCTAATTAGACTTAATTAGACCTATTAGTACTAATTAGAATCAATTATGACCAGTTAGAACTAATTAGGACCTAATTAGACTCAATTAGAACCAATTATGACCTAATTAGAACCACTTAAGACACTCTAGGACTCTTATCTATATGTTATGACCTCTTATGTTACCCACGACCCCTTAAGACACTCTAGGACCACTTATGTTACCCACGTCCCCTTAAGACACTCTAGGACCTTTATCTATAGCTTATGACATCTTATGTTACCCATGACTCCTTAAGACACTCTAGGACCACTTATGTTACCCATGACCCCTTAAGACCTAATAAGACCTCTTATGTTATAGACGACCCCTTAAGACCTAATTAGTACATCTTAGGACCCTTAAGACCTAATAAGACCAATTATGTTACCCACGACCCCTTAAGACACTTTAGGACCACTTATGTTACCCATGACCCCTTAAGATAGTCTAGGACCACTTATATTACCCATGACCCCTTAAGACACTCTATGACTCTCATCTATACATTAGGACCTAATTAGACTCAATTAGAACCAATTATGACCTAATTAGAACCACTTAAGACACTCTAGGACCACTTATGTTACCCATGACCCCTTAAGACACTCTAGGAGCTTTATCTATAGCTTATGGCATCTTATGTTACGCATGACTCCTTAAGACACTCTAGGACCACTTATGTTACCCACGACCCCTTAAGACCTAATAAGACCTCTTATGTTATCTACGACTGCTTAAGACCTAATTAGTACATCTTAGGACCCTTAATACCTAATAAGACCTCATATGTTACCCACGACCCCTTAAGACACTCTAGGACCTTTATCTATAGCTAATGACATCTTATGTTACCCATGACTTCTTAAGACACTCTAGGACCACTTATGTTACCCACGACCCCTTATGTACACACATTTTTAGTAAATATTAAAGTTAGTCCTATGACCCATTGATGTACATGTTAGGTTTCATTAATACATACTAGGATGTCTTATGACCCATTGATGTCTTATCTATACCTTAGGACCTCTTATGTTACCCATGACCCCTTAAGACCTAATTAGTACATCTTAGGACCCTTAAGACCTAATAAGACCACTTACGTGACCTAATAAGACCTATAATTTTATATATTTAGATATTTATTTCCATTTTACATGCAGTTATAACATGTTATCAAGTACTTAATTATTAACACTTAGCTTTCACATGTTATGTATCTAGATGTTCGCTCAGGGTGCACCTCAGACTCCTGATATGCATACTATTTTTCATATTGCTGATACAGAGATAGCTCGACTTAGAGAGTCTATCCGTACGTCTACAGGGGATGGTATATATAAAGATGCATGTGCTACTATATTGAGTAGTTTGGAGACTATGACTGCTAGATTGAGGTCTTAATCCTCCTTCATGCCTAAGGTAGGTGAGACCATTTTTCAAGAGTTGAGGGAGGAGGTCTCGGGTGATGTTTCCTTGGTGACAGTTCAGAGCCTCGTCCCCAAGGAAACTATCAAATGAGAGGTTTTCCCACATTATGTGGGGAAGATACTAGTGAGGGCATATCAGGTCACATGGTGTGTGATACCTTAGATTGCATGTATGATTTACCCTCGACATCTTGCAGCACATGGTCATTATCCTAATAACGACTAGATTCTATTATATTTTGCACAACAGTTGTACATTGAGTTCTGTTTGGGACTTAGTGTCAACTATTTAGATCTCCCATCATATTATGGTTAGGGGCAAGGTAGGGTTGTAGACCATGATCAGTATGATAGGGCTGATCGAGTTGTGCAGCCTCATAGACAGCTAGTTAGAGAGAGGACTTTGGCAGTGGTACCGACGATGGATACTACTACATATAGAGTCATCATTGCTTCTTAGAGGGGAGTTGTGGATAGTATAGGACAAATTGCTTCTCTAGCCATATCCATCACTTCAGATTCAGTGGACAGATACATTTTGACTAGACCGAGTAGAGCCAGATCATCTTTCGAGGCTTCATTTAGTACTACTGTAGGTGTGAGTGAGGAGACATATAGAGCTATAGGTCTTCCTCTATCTGGAGAGATACAAGCACTGTCAGGTCATCAAAGTACTTTAGATATGGCCCTTTACTTTTTGGAGGATCTCCTGTAGGCATATTCTCATATTGCCGAGACGCACAGGATTCCAATACATTTAGTCAGGGATTTCATTGCACTTGCATGGGGTCTTGTAGTTCCATCGACACATGACATGCCATCTAGTAGTCAGGCACATCATAGTGCAGAGCACCATGCACCCACAGATCACTCTATAGCTATAGAGCCAGGTATACAGATTGGAGATGTACGCATCACCACTGAGGGCCTAGACACTTTTGATGAGTAGTTGCATGGGTTGGGTCAGGTGGACATTGACATTGATGGCAGGCCATTTATGGATATGTTATTGCATCCAGATGGTTCAGGTTCTACATTACTCCCCTCCCAGCTAGTGTCACCCCTACACTCCTCATTACTGTAGAGGTTTAGGACCTTAGGTGGTGTGGGTGATGTAGTTTTAGTTGATGATATGATGGTGCAACGTGTTGATGATCCTCCTGCTCCTGAGACCCAGGTAAATATAAAATTTTCTTTTCTTTTTTATTAGGAGTTTTAGTGAACAATTAATTGTAGACATGTGTATTTATGTTTGTTCAATGTATAATATTTTGTAGGCATAGTTAGTAGAGGATGTTACCTCTAGTGTGGGCTCAGAGCATCTTCCACATGATGTGACACCTACTAGTGGTCAAGTAAGTTTTAGATATATGTATGTTTAAGCATGCATATGTACACGTATTTATATATTTCAAGTACTTTACATAATATATATACTATGCACATGTATATAACCAACTTTTGTACACTAAATTTGGGGTCAGTCATTGCTTTACAACCAGATGATGCTTTTCATAGGAGTGATTAAGTAGTTGTGACACCTATTAGTGGTTTGGTAAGTTTTAAAAATATGTAAGTTTAAACATGCATTTATAATATTTTAATTATTTTAGATTATTACCATATATACATGCATTTATATTTGTAGGGATCAGTTGCTATCTCATAGCCAGAGGATGCTCGTGGCAGTCACTCAGAGGGTCACTCTATTCACATGCGCCTAGATGACTTCCTAGTTTAGGACATGTTGAACATATCTTTTATTTGAGACTCAGTTTATGATTCGAGACATATATTTGATTAGAAACATATATATTTGATTAGATGTACTTATATTTGATTAGAGACATATGATTCGAGACATGTGTTTGATTAGAGACATATATTTGATTAGAGATGTATATTTGATTAGATGATTTTATTTGATGATATATGATTTGATTAGAGTAGATTTGATTAGATGGTTTTATTTTATTTGATAATATGATTAGATGATATGATTTGATATGATTTGATTAGATGATTTGATTAGAGAATTTTATTTGATGATATATGACTTGATTAGATGGTTTTATTTGATTAGATGATATGATTTGATATTATTTGATTAGAAAATTTTATTTGATAATATATGATTTGATTAGATGGTTTTATTTGATTAGATGATTTGATTTGATTTGAATAGATGATATGATTTTATTTGATTTGAGTAGATGATTTTATTTGATGATATATAATTTGAATAGATGATTTTATTTGATAATATATAATTTGATTAGATGATTTGATTACATGGTTTTATTTGATTAGATGATATGATTTTTTTTAGAGATGATAAGTAATATAACTAATTTCATCATTCTTTAGTGTCTTAAGGGGAGGTCTTAAGGGGATCTAGAATTAATATCATAAAAGAAAACTAGTTAATACATGTAACTAATGAATAATAACTATTATAACTATGTCTAGAACTAACACATGCCATAAGTAATATAACTAATTTCATCATTTTTTAGTGTCTTAAGGGGAGTTCTTAAGGGGAGGTCTTAAGGCGATCTAGAATTAATATCATAAAAGAAAACTAGTTAATACATGTAACTAGTGAATAATAACTATTCTAACTAATTCTAGAACTAACACATGTCATAAGTAATATAACTAATTTCATCATTTTTTAGTGTGTTAAGGGGAGGTCTTAAGGGGATTTAGAATTAATATCATAAAAGAAAACTAGTTAATACATGTAACTAGTGAATAATAACTATTCTAACTAATTCTAGAACTAACACAAGTCATAAGTAATATAACTAATTTCATCATTTTTTAGTGTCTTAAGGGGAGGTATTAAGGGGATCTAGAACTAATATCATAAAAGATAACTAGTTAATACATGTAACTAATGGATAATAACTATTCTAACTAATTCTAGAACTAACACATGTCATAAGTAATATAAAAAATTTCATCAAAGCATACATAAAATCTTTAACTAATATGCAATCTATAAAAATCATTGAATAATCAAAGTATACATATAAAATTCTATAAATTAAAACCATTGAACCATCAAATAGGTTCATCATATATCAACAAATTATAGTCCATCATATGTCTAAATATATAAACAAAGTATAATGAAATTTAATCTAGAGATATCAAGTAGGTCCTAACACAAGAAATAAGTATACATATTATAATTTTTAGACCAACTCAAGTGGTTTAGACCTTTCATGGAGAACATGTAATATTATCTCATGATCCTCACTATCTAGTCTCCACTTACGATGTCCAAGTTGAGATTTAACTATATGAAGAAAAATGGATGTGGCAACTACTAGGTGACTATATTGAAACACCTTATTGTCTAGTTCATAATCAACAAAGTGAATACCATGTTGAACTACTTTTATTTGCTTGAAATATGTTCCCTCTAAAACAACTGAACCTGTAGCTCACAAATTTTAACAATATATAAATTTAAACAAACTCAATTTGGAATTTGTTAATAGGTTGAAATTTAAAATTTACAAATTGAGTTCAATATATTGATGTAAACCATATACAAACCTATGGGAAATAAATTCCATCACTTTCTTCAGGTTCAAGTAACTTCATCCTCTCTGCAGTACAACACAGTAAATAATAACCAACTCCTACATTTCCACACTTAGCAATCACTGCAAAGACATCTCTTGCACAGTAAATTTATATATACATGTGTGAGATCTTAAAATAAATACTTAGTTCAATCTATAGATCTATGTATCTATCTATACATGCAACCTAATGTACCATATAATGTGAAATATATATACTTACCAATTTTGACCAATCTCGAGATATGATCGTAATCAGTAGAAATCAAAGGAACATCATCGAAGTTTTCATATTCATCTCTATCAAATGTATCAGTAACAAATAGTGGCACTAGATTACATGTGCCTACATATCCACATCTTGATTGATACATTCCTCATAATTGTCAGCAATGCAGTGACAAAAAAAGCATGAGTAGTCCCTAGTGTTCAACATCCAATTGTGACAATTCGTACTCATAACTGAATGCAAAGATCACGTCTTTTCTATCCTATTGCAACCATGCATAATTTTTCTATCCACACCTGAACAAATGCATACATAATACATTCTATATAAATATAATTTGAATAAAAAATATCATAAAAAATTTAAACACTTTCAAATAATTTAAAAATGTGTGCATACCTTTTATCTCCCAAAATTTTCTATATGGCACCGCCTGAGTCAATCCTGATGACATCTCATTCTCATTTGGTGCGAAATGTGTCTTGCACCATTCAACCACATCATATGCATTTTTTATATGCACTCCCTTATAATTCATTTGATACTTTCGTATAGCACATTTGATGCAAGCTCCGACACCATCATGTTCACCTTTTCCATGTCCACTCTCAAAGAAACTCCAAACATGTGGTATGTTTTCATTACAATGATGTCTACATAGTGCATAAAATGGTCTCGAATATTTGAATTGTGCAGCACATCCATCTGACCAAACATAATGTTTATCAATTTTTATACCTCTTTCTTTAAAATTTGCAAAAAACATCTTGAAGCAGTGTTCTACATAATGAATGTCATGCTCTCTATCATCACTTATATAAAAATGATATTCCTTCTTGATGAACTGTGCTTCAAATGTGCTCTAAATACCATCCAAATCTAATTGTGCGTGTCGATAACACACATGTACCATAATAGTAATTTTCTCTAAAAAATAGTATTTGACTAAATTACTTTTTGATGAACAAAATAATAATTTTCTGCAAAATCAACAACTAATACAATAGTTCCAAGTGGGAAATTGTCTCTCAGTGTTTAAAATTGGTGTGCTTGCCACTTTGCAAAAAAAGAATGATGAATGTAGAGTTGAATCAATTATTTAAATTTTTCCATAAATACTCCAACATTTATCTCCTCTTCAACATATTCTAACCTTTTGGATTCTTTCCCAAATTTTGTTTCATTCTTTACACATTTGTAACTTTTGCAATTTACCATCTTTGTTACATCAATATTTTCATTTTCCAAAGGAAAAAGAGACAAATCGGCACATGTTTAGCATATTCCTTTTATACAATTTATTTGTCCAGCTACATCATCTCTTTTGTCACATAAAATGGATGAGATGAACTCACTTCATCTAGTAGGAGGAGCCTTTTAAAAACCATAAGTGTCTTCTACAAACTTTCAAAAACCCTGATAGTGGAGATCAAATTCAATATGATAATGACAACAACAAGTTTCAAACACTTTGTTTGTCCTGATATAATATGGCTTCAATCTTTCAAACAATGTTTTCCCAATCTTTATATTAGGATTTGAACTACAAAATAACACATACATTTCATGTTGTGTTGTGTCCAACCAATGTTTTGTATGATATTCATATTGTTTAGCTAAAATTCTATGTCTGATAACATCTCTAGTAAATGATGAAGGATGTGTATTATCATTCCAAAATGATGTGACCAAACTTTTTGTTCTTTCATCAATCCTATCAGAATGAGGAGCTCTACACATGATTTCCCAATTGCCTTCCAAGGTGCTATCACCCAAAAGTATTCTCCTATTAACATATCATGATATTGTTTTCCTATTAAAACCAAATTGAGATGAAACTGAAGATATCTGTCTTTTTCATCCCATAGTGTTACCTACAATGGATGTCAACATAACTTTTCTTGTAATGGACTTATCTATAGTTCGAGATCACTTCCCTAACTAGTTCAAAGCTTTCTTAATATTTTCAATCATATCAGTTTGCATGTCAACAACTTTTCTCTTCTTTGATGATGTGTCTATACCCAATAATTTTAATGTGCCTTCCAAATTTTTGTTTATAAGTATAAGTGAAAGAAATTGAGCTTGTTCAAGTGTTTCAAAATTATCAAATTTACCCAATATTTCTCTTGCTATCATATTCATTGATCTCTTCTTAGCAAGACTTAAGGGTTGAACATTAGCAAGTGATCTCAAATTGTCCACATCCATTGTAAGTAAATGATCTAAGTTTCTATAATTAATATTTTTTTTTATAGTTTGAGCTAAATTTAAAAGTTCATCCATACGAGTAGGAGCACATGATGTTGACCCTTCACCAACATCAATTGTTTGAGCTTCTGTAGGGAGTAATCCTGACCCTTCTTCAATGTGCAATTCTTCACCTTGACTTGACCCTCATACTTCAGCTTGTCTTTCAGCTTATTTAGTTTTATGATAATATGTCAATGAAGTTTCACGATTTCTTTGTTCAATATCGGTTGACCTTTATCTAGAAGATTTACTTTGTCTTCCCTTCTTGTTCCCCATTTTTTCAAGCTCAAAAAAATGTCTTCCATAAGATCATCAACAAAAATTTCTTGTTCAAAAAATACTTTAATCTAATATTTTTCCTCTCCAAAATTATGCCCTTGAAAAAATAGAAATATCAATCCTCCTTCAAAAAATGCCTTCAATAATAGAAAATGCTAATTTATTAATTGCAATTCAATATAAAATAGAAACAAAATGTTTTACTTTTATACCATTCTAAATTTTATTTACAAAATAATTTTACTAGTCGACTTCGCTCGAAGTATACACTTTGTGTGAAGTACCCAAGAAAAAATTTTGGTAGATGTCTTTTTGTATGGATTTTCACTTGAGAGGCTTCGTGCGAAGGGTCTTCGCATGAAGCCCCTCAAGTGTCTTCATGTGAAGGGGGTCTTTGCATGAAGACCCCAAAACTAAAATTTTTCCCTAAAAAAATAACAAAACTTTAGAAAAATGGTCTTCCGGGGCCTGAAACAAGGACTAAACAAGATAATTTTTTCAAACAGATGATGTCAAATGATGCTATTCAGAACAAGCTTTCTAATGAATATAATTTTAATACATATTGAGTTCATTATCACTTTTAAATATTACTTTAACTAAACATAGGTTGTTTGGTCATTCAACAACTTGTCTCTTCAAGACTTCGGGAAAAATAGTAAATGATAAAAAAAAAAGTTCTAAAAAATATGTAGGAAAAACATATTTGTGTTACCTTTCTATGAAAAAAATAAAAAATGAATTTCATTATACACAGATCAAGTTAGAGCGATCCAAGTGATCTTATGTCTAAATTACAGTTACTATCACTTTATAACTTAATAAACTATGAAATATTGATCCAAAATGAATAAAACCAATTGCATCCTTTAGATATTGAAGTTAAAAATATAATCTCGAAAGAATTACATTATTATCATATTTAAAAAAAGTTATGCTGATCCAAGTGACAGTAACTCCTTAAAAACATAGTTTTTTCACGCAAACCACTTTTAGAAGGAGAAGGAAAAATGAATTTAAATGATTTAAAAAAATATATATATATATATATATATTTAGAAACTAGAAAGAAAATTCTTAAAGACTCTAGTTTACATCATCTTCAAATTCGTAATAGTTTTGCGGCAACAGATGTTTGAAAGTGAAGTTTTTTCTCAGAATGTTGAACTCTGTGTCAAAGTTGGCCAAAAAGTGGGGCTCACTATTGTGGGACCACCCAAATACACTGTTGAGCTACTTTCAACTGACCCTCACTACAAGTTTTGGCATCAATTGAGATCCCCTTGCCAAATGCAAATGAAGTTGAATCACCCAAAATAGAGAGAGGTTATTATAGACCTCAGAAACATGATCCCATAGCCCCCAATGGTTTGTCAATACCTCTCATGAGGTTTGAGATATGAGCCTCAGAAGATCGCTGCCCAATTGTGCTTAGTGCACATTAGGGTCACTTAGGTCAAGCGTGGTGTGAGCATTCCAGTGACTTCATCAGGGGAGTGGGGTTGTCACTATAATTTACCTAACCAACCAGAGCCGATGGAGCAGATGGTTTGATGCTAGGATAGATAGTTTGAAAGATACACTACTGAGCTACTTTCAATTGACCCTCACTGCAAGTTTTGGCATCGACTGAGATCACCTTGCCAAATGAAAATGAAGTCAAATTGCCCAAACTTGAGAGAGGTTATTGTAGACCTTGAAAACATGATCCTGTAGCCCTTGATAGTTTGTTGATACCTCTCACGAGGTCCAAGATACGAGCCTCATAAGATCACTACCCAATCATGTTTAGTGCACCTTGGGGTCACTTGGGTCGAGCGTGGTCGCGAGTGTTCCAGTGACTTCATGGGTGGAATGGGGTTGTCACTAGTGTTTACCCAGCCAACCGAAGTTGATGGAGTAGATGGTTCAATTCCAAGACAGACAATTTGAAAGTTACACTGCTGAGCTACTTTCAATTGACCCTCACTGCAAATTTTGGCATCAACTAAGATCACCTTGCTAAATGCAAACAAAGTTGAATCGCCCAAAACCAAGAGAGGTTATTGTAGACCTCAGAAACATGATCTCATAGCCCCTAATGGTTTTTTGATACCTCTCACAAGGTCTGAGATATTAGCCTCAAAAGATCACTGCCTAATCGTGCTTAGTGCACCTTGGGGTCACTTGGGTTGAGCGTGGTGCGAGCATTCCAGTGACTCCGTGTGAAGAATGGGGTTGTCACTGGCATTTACCTAGCCAAATGGAGCTAATGGAGTAGACGGTTTGATGCTAGGATGGATGGTTTGAAAGATACACTGCTGAGCTACTTTCAACTGACCCTCACTACAAGTTTTGGCATTGACTAAGATCGCCTTGCCAAATGCAAACAAAGTCAAATTGTCCAAAATTGAGAGAGGTTATTGTAGACCTTGGAATCAAAATCCCATAGCCCCTAATATTTTTTTGATACCTCTAACGAGGTCTGAGATACGAGCCTCAGAAGATCACTACCCAATCATGCTTAGTGCACCTTGGGGTCAGTTGGGTCGAGCGTGGTGCGAGCATTCTAGTGACTCCGTGGGTGGAATGGGGTTGTCACTAGCGTTTAATCAGCCAACCAAAACTAATGGAGTAGATGGTTCGATGCTAGGATGGATGGTTTGAAAGATACACTACTGAGCTACTTTCAACTGACCCTCACTGCAAGTTTTGGCATCGACTGAGATCGCCTTGCCAAATGCAAACAAAGTCGAATCACCCAAAAATGAAAGAGGTTATTATAGATATTGAAAACACAATCTTGTAGCTCCTAATGGTTTGTCGATAACTCTCATGAGGTCTGAGATACGAACCTCATAAGATTTCTGCCCAATCATGCTTAGTGCACCTTGGGGTCACTTGGGTCGAGTGTGGTCACGAGTGTTCCAATGACTCCATGGGTGGAATGGGGTTGTCACTAGTGTTTACCCAGCCAACTTGAGCCAATGGAGTATATGGTTCAATGCCAGGATGAACTGTTTGAAAGATACAATGTTGAGCTACTTTCAACTAACCCTCACTACAAGTTTTGGCGTTGACTGAGATCACCTTTCCAAATGCAAATGAAGTCAAATCACCCAAAACCAAGAGAGTTTATTTTAGACCTCAGAAACATGATCCTTTAGCCCCTAAAAATTTATTGATACCTCTCATAAGGTCTGAGATATGAGCCTCGAAGGATCACTACCTAATCGTGCTTAGTGCACCTTGGGGTCACTTGGGACGAGCATGGTTGCGAGTGTTCCAGTGATTCCGTGGGAAGAATGGGGTTTTCACTAGCATTTACTCAGCCAAATAGAGCTAATGGAGTAGATGGTTTGATTCCAAGATGGATGGTTTGAAAGATACACTTCAGAGCCACTTTCAACTGACCCTCACTGCAAGTTTTGGCATCAAATGAGATCGCCTTGCCAAATGCAAATGAAGTTGAATCACCCAAAACTGAGAGAGGTTATTGTAGACCTCGAAATCATGATCCCGTAGCCCCTAATGGTTTGTCAATACCTATCACAAGGTCTGAGATATGAGTCTTGAAATATCACTACCTAATCATGCTTAGTGCACCTTGGGGTAACTTGGGTCGAGCGTGGTTGTGAGTGTTCCAGTGACTCCATGGGTGGAATGGGGTTGTCACTAGTGTTTATAATGTCATGAAAGTGAACCACCAACTTATAGTACACACCATTTTTAGTAACAAAAAAGCTAACCCTTTTACTCTCCCGTACAAACTCAGATAGCATGTCACTTGCAGACCATAAAACACACAATGCATTATGGTACACTGGACATCCTGCAAGCAGTTGTGTTTTACAGATTGATTAAGTAGTCCTTGGGAACATGTCCTTGTCTATAGTGGAAACAATTAGGTTTTCATTCTGAAACAAGAGAAGAACCAAATGGGAAAGCATGCACACTTCTTTTCTTGACCCAAATGGGAAAGCATGCACACTTCTTTTCTTAACCCAGTTTCGTTGCAATGATTGATAGTGGTATGTTTGAAATTTGAACTGTGAAACTAATCATGATTAAGCCAGTCAGAGCTCTACTAAAATTCAATTGTTTTTAATATTTTTCCTTCCCTCGCAAAACCCAATAACAAAGATTGAATATTAGGACATTTTTTTTTCTTTACTCTGGAATACCCTATTCATGGAGCTTATTATGTTTGAGGTTTAACTTGTATAGATTGTTTGAACTGATAAAAAATAATATCCTTAAAGCATTAGAAACAACAATCAAACATGTAAGAATTCAAACCATGAAAATGACATGTAAGATCCCTTGTTGGCACTATTGGCCACCCATACATGATTTTGGTCATAAGTCCTTATCAAGACATCTAGGAAATTTAAATTTTAAATCAAATTGATTGTTAAAAATTGCCATTATAGGCTTCAAAAGATCTCAATGAACCATTAAGGATCCTTTTGTCCTTCTATCTCTGATTGGATCCATGGTGACCATAGGTGTATTCATAGGTGCTCCTGCACAAGTTACAATCCACATACAAAACCAAGTTTATTGACTCAAAATACAATCTAAGAAAGGTGAAATTAATGTATTAAAATTAAGCTTAACAAACTTAAAAAACAATGCACTAAGTTAACTTATTACCTAGTCAAGTGTTCCTAAAGGGTCATCTCTTTGCTTCAGGGTCTCCAATAGTGCTTCATGATCAACATTACTAATAGTCCAAAGTTCTTTTGTCTTTGGTCTTCCTTAATGCTTTGACAACTTGACATTTGTTGCTATAACAAGGTGTGAATACATGAGAATAGTTTTGTGCTTCTCATAGACTTCAAATGTGGGAATTACATTCTTTCTAATCATGTATATTCATAGCCATGTTCCTACAACAACAACTGAAGCAATAGGATATGTGAACCCATCACCATCTATCATTAGTTGTACAAGCTTCTATTTACCTCGTACACAATGTGCTAACCAATAATTTGACCTCTCATCATTCCCCTATGGTGCAACCAATGCAAAAACATCTCCTGGCTATAGAAGATTTGAAAGATGGTCATACTCAACTGAAGTATCCATGTCATCATTTCTTAAAGAGAGTGTCAAAGATAAAGGAGTTAGATACTATGGAACCCATGTATCCACCCACTCACTTGACTCACAATGATCCCAATCATACTGAAAACACATGGGGAAAAAACAAGCCAACTCTCATGTCCAAATGGTCCATGTACTACTATTGGAGCTTCAGAATGAATGCATTTTTGAAGAGTCTTTCACTGTTTGACAATCCAATCTATCTCCTATAGTTCCCTCCTCAAAAAACCAAAAGAATCTATGCACTGTAGAATCAAAAGTCCCCCCCTATGATAATGCTAAAGTACACCAATCAACAATAGAGAAAGCATCAAGAAGTACAACACCTAAAATCCTCAATTGATCCTTAACTAGAGCTCTCTTCACACACACACACACACCTACTCCATCATGCTCCCCTTTCCCATGCCCTGAATCAAAAAAACTCCAAATATGAGGTACACCTCTCTCCACATGCATTCTACAGAACCAATAAAACATTTTGGCATTCTTAAATTGACTGGTGCAATTATCCGACCAAATGAGATGCCTATCCATAGCAATAGCATTTGCCTAGAAGAAGTCAAAATAGTTCTGGAAACAATGTTGAACAAACTCATGAGAGTGAGACCTATCATCGCTCATATAAAAATGGTACTCTATGATTATCTTTTGCTCATCTTTTGTGCTATCAGGGGAATGTCTATATGTGATGTGTACAAAAGTAGCAACCTGAATGGAATTGTAATATTGAGCTTGAGTCTCATTTTGGGGCTGCAATGTATAGTTCTCCACAAAGTCTACAATGGATATAATAGTTCTGATGGGGAAAGTGTCCTTACACATCCTAAATTGTTGATCCAACCATTGAGACCTGTGACTATGACTTTCATACTTGTAAAAAAGATTTGTCTTGAAATCTGAGATAAAATCAGCAACATTGTAATCTTTTGCAACTAACTCACATCTAGAGCCTTCACCTCCACTCTTCAATGTATATTTCACTGTTTCATATACCTTTTTTTGGACAAGTGTCTTTCCAAAATTGTGTTCCAAAACCTCATGAAAACATGTCCTAAACTTGGACAAGCCACCACATTCAGAGCATTTGTCATTTAAGCAATCTTTTTTATAAAATAAACAACCATCATCTCTATGACATAAAAATTGATCTAGAAAGTCTCTTGATGATTTGGGAAGACAACTTGCACCACAATCCTATAGCATTTCATTAGTATGCAAAGTAGAATGAATGGACTATAATAATTCACGATGCATTGAAAACTCAACATGATATTTGCAACATGTATTCTAAATCTTAAGGGGTACAAAATGGCTTCACAGGTTCAAAAGACCTTTGTGATATTTTCAATGTTGGATGTGTCTTACAAATTTTTTTATACAACATTGTTTGACTTACCTCCATATAATGTTTAGGGTGTGGAGTGCGGTCTCGATTGCCAACTCTCAACTTCAAGACATCCTTCACATTTGGTGACACTCTTGAGTTAGCATCCCAAAATTGTTGAATTTCATCCTTGACAACATCTGTTAGCTTCTTATCAAAATGTGGAAGTCTCTCACCATAAGCCCATGTATCAATTTGAAGTGGATCATCAAGTCTTTCTCTTCTTGCAAGTTCTCTACCCAAAGTTTTACGGTCTATATTGAAGTCAACACAAGTTTGTCTCATCAAACGAGCCTTTCTCAAATGATGACTTACTAAGGAGGTTGTAATAACCCTCTGAGAAACTCTTTTGTCTTTTTCTCTTCTAGTCTTCCCAATGCTATTGAGAGCATTGAAAAGATTCTTCACAAAAATGGCATTTCTCTCCATTTTCTAGTTCACACGAATCTTCAATTTCACAAGCACAGGTCTCATCTTTTGCATCTTTAACAACTGCACAAAAGTTTGACATTGCTCAACCAATATCTTGTTTCCAAAAAATTGATCATAAAGTCTTGAAGCCCACAACCTAATGGTTCTATGTGACCTCTTTCCTTCCCAATTATTCATAATGTTCTTCTCAATTTCAATTAACCATTTAGGTGTTCTTGAAAGCCCCAAATTTGAAGATTGATTATGTTTATTGCAAGGGACTTCATTTTGCATATAATTTGGAGATGTCTAACATTCATGTGGTTCTTGTGCAACATTTTTATTCCCCAAGTCTACATTTTCAATCTCCATCTGTACATTTTCATCTTCATTCCATTCATTTTCATTCCCCAAATCTATGTTTTCATTCACCAAGTCTACATTTTCATTCTCCATCTCTACGTTTTCATCTTCACTCCATACATTATTATTCACAAAAATAAATTTCCATATTATTTTCAAATTCAATATCCTCTTCACTTGCAACTACATTTACGGGGTCACCTTGATTAATGCTTAATGTACCTTCTCTCTTTCTTCGATGATTTTCCCTATCTTTTTCCCTATATGCTTGAATTTCTTCATTCGTCACCTTCCTCTTCTGTTTAGCCTTTCAATGACTACTGCTTCCCATGGTGAGACCACAAGTTGACAAAAAACAAAAAATAGGCCCCTAATCACATTTTTTTCCTGCAACCCGTGAAAAAAGTTTGAAATCCCATGCTTCTCTGGTCTGTGGGGACAAGGAACATTTTAGTCAAATATCACTAGTCAATAATTGGGTACCTGATATTTCCAAGTAGATGAAAAAAGGGCGGGAGCAAATGAAAAAATTGAACTTTTATATATAAAAAGAGGTATATAATATATATTATATATATACTAATGTATATAAAATATATAATGTATTATATACTAATGTATATAATATATACTAAAGTATATAATATATATATATATATATATATATATATATATATATATATATATAATATATTTGAAAAAATACCTCCATAGTTGATTTGATGATAAACAGTTTCAGCCCAAATCCTCTTGAAAGTATCTAGCACAAGATTTTTCTACAGACTCCTTGTAATGTCGGTGGTCTGACTATACTGAATAAGTAGATGTCAATGGACTTCCCCTTGATTGAATACAATGAATTGATTTTTGAAGTCTCGAAAAGAAATTTCACACAGATGTACAACCACTGTACACTCATCATAGGGTTCCAATGTGTCCATAGGGGTCATGGGGACTTCCTAGGGGTCCTAATGCATGATAAGGCATACTAGGACCACTAGGAAGTCTCCATGACCCCCTTTGACACATTTGAATGCTTAAGTGTGTCTAAAGGGGTCCTAAGATCCCTTAGGACACACCTACGCATTCCAATGTGTCCATAGGGGTCATGGGACTTCTTAGGGGTCCTAACACATGATAAGGCATACTAGGACCCCTAGGAAGGCCCCATGACCCCTTTTGACACATTTGAACCCTCAAGTGTGTCTGAAGGGGTCCTGAGACCCCTTAGGAGACATCTAAGGGTTCCAATGTGTCCATAGGGGTAATGAGGACTTCCTAGGGGTCCTAATGCGTGATAAGGAATACTAGGACCCCTAGGAAGTCCCCATGACCCCTTTTGACACATTTTAATGCTCAAGTGTGTCTGAAGGGGTCATAAGACCCCTTAACACACACTTGAGCATTACAACATGTCCATAGGGGTCATGGGGACTTCCTAGGGGTCCTAATGTGTGATAAGGCATACTAGGACCCCTAGGAAGTCCCCATGACCCCTTTTGACACATTTGAAAACATAAGTGTGTCCGAAGGGGTTGTAGGACCCCTTAAGACACACTTGACCATTCAAATGTGTCTATAGGGGTCATGCGGACTTCCTAAGGGTCCTAATGTGTGATAAGGTGTACTAGGACCCCTAGGAAGTCCTCATGATCCCTTTTGACATATTTGAACCCTCAAGTGTGTTTGAAGGGGTCCTAAATCATGATAAGGCATACTATGACCCCTAGGAAGTCCCCATGATCCCTTTTGACACATTTGAACACTCAAGTGTGTCTAAAGGGGTCATAGGACCCGTTAAGACACACTTGAGCATTCCAATGTATCCATAAAGGTCATGGGGACTTCCTAGGGGTCCTAACACGTGATAAGGCATACTAGGACCCCTAGGAAGTCCCCATGACCCCTTTTGACACATTTGAATGCTCAAGTGTGTTCGAAGGGGTAGTAGGACCCCTTAAGACACACTTGAGCATTCTAATGTGTCCATAGAGGTCATGGGGACTATAGATCCCTATAGTTTTTGTTGACCATTAGTGTTTCACACTTAGTCATTTATCTAGGCAATGATGGTTGTTCATCATTGTGACCGAGTCATTTTGTAAAGGCTGAGTTTTGTATTGTATACTTATTGAGTAGTAGTCCTGCTGAGTAATTTCATGGTCACTATATGTTTGTAATATGCTAAGAGTATAGTTATTGCTAAGTTACATATATCAATGGTTACCAAGTGATGGAGAAGTCCAACTGATGTGGAGTACAATTTATGCCGAGTGCTAGGAATAACTTTTCCCGAGTTAGCCAGAATTGACATATAAGTTTGGAATGGCACAATGATCGAGGTAAACCATTTTTGGTGATAATAATATTTTTTATTTTGTCTATTTAGGTAATTATGAAGGTAATTATGCATCCATATTGTTATCATTGATCCCTATGTAAAACCTAGAGCCAATAAGAAAATTGCATAGTTCAGGCGGTAATAGAAATAAATCTGATCCGTAGATCTTGAAACGGTAAAACATTTTTGTTGTTATATAGGGGCAAGATTTAGGTCAGAGATAAGTGTATGAATTAGAGAGATAAGATGGAATTAGTATGAGAAAATGATCAGAGAAGTATATTTAGAATAGCGAAGTATTCAGATAGAGTTCAGTGGCCAAGCCAAGTAGTGAAAGGACAGAATCAAGAAAGATCAGATAAAAGAGATCAGAATATAAAGAAAAGAGGAGATCTATAATTTGCATACTAGTGCAAACTGAAAGATCAGGTACTGAGACATTTTGACCAGTGTATCAAGGAAAATATCTTAACCGAGTAGTCTTAGTAGACTTTTTGTAAATCTCTTTGCTGAGTGCTTACTTTATTGTAAGTTTATAAATCCTTTAACAAGGTAGACTATACAATCTTTTTGCTTTTAACCAAGCAAACCTTTCACAGGGTAGATCATGATTTGATCACATTTTGTAAGCCTTAATAGGCAAAACTTATTACTGCAGTAGTCAAGATTTGTGGGTGTCATCCCCACCCCAGTTTTACCTTTCAAGGGTTTTTGGGTTACCAAAATCTTGGTGTTATGAGTAATTTCATGCATGCTATTTTATATGTTTTTTTGCTTACTATGATCAAGTTTTATTTATGTTATGCATAAAAGTTTTATCAAATCAAAGGATAAAAGTAGGTAATATCTGATTCACCCCCCCTCTCAGTATTACTTTCCCATTTATATTTCCTACAATTGGTATCAGAGCAGCAAGGTTTCTCTTAAGGAAGTCTAACCAGTTGGGGAAAATGATCTTAAAAATGGAAGCTTATAAACTAGGGAAGATCATAGAGAATCAAAAGATTGAAGTACAGTTGGCATTACAGCAACTAGAAGTAGCTAGAGGAGAATTGAAGAAATCTTTGAGCAAGAGAAGAGAGATTGCAATCCAATAGAATGAGCCATAGTAAAAAGAGGAAGACATCTCTGGACTATTTGACAATGGTAACTCTACAGAGAGTGATAAAGCTATAAAAGAACTACTAGAGAAAAATACCATACTAAATGATGAAATCAGAACTCAAAGGAGAGAACAAGAAATTCAATCTGTCAGACTTTGTGAATTAGTGGAACAGAAAAATAAAGTTGAAGATGATAAGACAATGGCTGAGGAAGACAAAAGACAAATTACAATCAGACTAGATGAGAGAATAAGTGACATGCAAAGATTAACTAATAATCAACTAGACATGGTAAATCATCTACTGATGGTTAATCAAGAATTGGGCAGAAAAGATATGGAAATCAATCAACTAAGGTTTGAGAATGATCAGTTGAAACATGATCTGAGAATCAAAAAAGAGATCAATGAAAGGATGAACAAACCTAATGAAGCTGCAAAATATTTTGAAGAACTGTTAAGATCACCTAGAAGATCCAGTGATAGATCAGGACTTGGACTAAATGAACAATCATCTACTAAAGAAGGAGAATCATCAATGAATGGAGAGCAAAAGATGGCTAAACCAAAGAACACCAAACCCACATGCCATCACTATGGAAAACTAGGACATATAGCCAATATATACAGAAGCAAACATGGTAAGTCTGATTCTAAGCCTAAGTTTAATGGACATTGTTTTAATTGCAAGAAGCATGGACATCAAGCACATGAATGTAGATTCAAAGATAGTAATTCATCCACCTCACCCAAGTTTCAAGGAAGTTGTTTCAATTGTCAAAAATATGGGCATAAAGCATTTGAATGCAGATCAAGACCAAGGTGGTCATCAAATGAGAAAACAAAGCTAGTCACAAAGCACAATTGTTACAATTGGGATTACAACACCTGGTATAATTGCCATTATTGTGGCAAGTATGGACACATCGAAGAAAATTGCATGAAGACTCACTTTAGAGGTAAATCTAAAAGCTGGATGAATGGAAGCATGGTTTGTTACAAATGTAACAAGGTTGATCATTTAAAGAAATATTGTAGATCACCTATGTCGAGCAATGAAAATCAAAATGGAGGTATTCATGAGAAACTAAAGAGTTAGATTGAAAAGACATGGAGGAAGAAAGAACAAGAAAACTCAAGTGAAGCTAAGCACATCGACGATCACCCAATCCAATGGATCAGGTGATCACACTTCTTCTAATTAAGCTTGAAAGGTATGTTTAGAACCGAGTCTTGCAAAGCCTTACCTTTCATCAGTTCCTAACATAGAACCGAGCAAAAGTCCACATCAGCATAGATAAAGATGCACTAGGACATATGTGAGAAAAATAGAAAATTTCACTTTTGATGCCAAGCATCAGTGTCAATGACTAAGCTATCAATGTACGTCGAGCACCTGCTATGGCCGAAATGCTATGTACACCGAGCTGTATCACAGTGGTTATATCGACCGAGCTTGTGAGTTTGCTGAGACAATTGTAATCTACCTAAATTTGTACAGAGCATTTATGAGGCCCTAATCCTATTTTTTCAGATTCTATAAAGTGGAAAGTTGCCATTAATTTCATTTCACCAGGATATTCAAGATTTCAGAGAGCGATTTAGAGTTTGAGCAACCAGTTAAGCAAAGCGATTCCAAATTCTCTCAGCGTGCCTTCGAAAAAATTCATCTACAGGGTTATTGACAAAAGGTACCTTACCGAGTAAATATTTTATTTTTGAAAATTACAGTTTAAAATGGCATCATCTTCATCTGCACCAGTTAAGAAGCAAGGAATGGAAGTTTTCAATGTGTAATTTGTAAGGAACGAAGTTTGCAAGCTGAGGGTATTCAAGACAATGTTAGAAAGTGCTATCAGAGGAGATTTAAATGGATCCCTTTCATCTGTTCCAGAGAATGTGTTGTTGATGAACGATGTTAGGTCTTGCTATATGTGCAAAATTGGAGAAATTGGTGATTATGAGATCAGGGAAGAATATGACAAACTATGTGTTAATGAAGTACTGAAGTTATAACATAAGGTTGTTGCTGATCAAGGGTTAGTGCATGCCCTAAATTTCCCACAAAATTTCAAAGTGGAATGGATCAAGAACATTTTGGTTCAAGTACATGACATGCAGTTATGGTTGGAAGACGGACTGGTGAAGAACACAAAGGAAATAATACATAAGATCACTGGTTACCCTACAATTAAGGGGAAGAGAATGATGAAATGTGCAGGAAAAGAGGATATTCAAGCAAACACCTAGGTAGTTTGGAACAAACGCGGCATGACAATTTCCACCATTACCGATTTGGAAATTAACTTCGCTATTAGAGTCATCTCGCACAAGTTTTACCAATCCAGTTGGTTGGACAACGTCCCCTATATGGTAGTGGACCAGGCATGGAAGATTATTAAGAAAGGGCACACATATGACCTTGCCAAGCTCCAGCTGACTCAACTTGCTAAGAATTTGAGCTCCATCTAGACGGCGAAGAACTCTATGTGTAAGTTCGGTTCCCTACTGATCTGTATATTCTTTTATGTTAAGAAGTGTTTTCCTACACATGGTGATGTCACATGGGATAAGAAGCCCATCAAAATTCAAATTAATGATTTTATAAACTAGATTGGTGATGATTTTGAAGGAATTATGGATAATTATTTCATTGAGTTTAAGAAGAAGATGAGGAATAGGACTAGAATCCTTGTGTCTTTAATTGAGAAGTACAGTAAAGATATATGCTTTTTGGTAGACACAGACTTTACCGCATAGGCAGTCCTACCTAGGGCTTCATGGTTAATGCCATTACCCTATGAAATCAACATAGATGAAGCTACTGCAACAATCAAAGCCCTCCTAGCTAAGGAAATTAATAATAAGGCACCCTACTTTGGAACATTTGAAGAGGCCAAATCTAAGATTTCTTTGGGATTATTGGCTGCCACCACTGAAAGGAAAAGCAAGAAAATAGTGAGAAATCTAGAGGAATATGTCAAAGAATCTGAGAAGGATGCACCATTGGAGTTGACCCAAGGATTGTGAGAAGATGAATAGAGTGCAACTAGTAGTAGTGAGAAAGAAGAAGAGGAAGAAAAGAAACTAGTAATTGTCGAGTCCCCACCAAAGAGAAGAGAGTTGAAATGAAAAGTGTCAGTGACACCATCACTAAGGCCTCAGACTAGAAGAGCTACTATAGTGACTCCAAAGAAGACTCCTCCATCTGCAAAGTGAAAATCTACTCAACCCAAGGTAGTGCCGACCAAGGTTATGAAGAATCTGAGAAGGAAACTTGTTCTAACAGAAGATGATCAAGAAATAGAAAGTGATGAAGCAATAAAGGGGAAGGCTACACAAAAAGGTACACATCAACTCAATGTTGATGAGTTATGTCTTAAGCTTACTAAAACAACAACAGTTGATGAGGTGAAAAGATTAAAGTTTGGAAAAATGAGTATTGGAGATAAAGAGAAAGTTGAGGATGCTATTTTTGAAATATTATGCATTTTCAAGATGTTGCCAATTGAAATTGAGAACATAATTCCAAAGGAATTAAGAAACAGGGTTGCATAGAAATGGGAGTATGCTCTACAAATAGAGAAGGAAAATAGGGAGAGTACACTAGCACAAGTTGAATCCACTCTCACCCCTACAGACATCAAACAGACAATTGAGTAATATAGAGGCAAGTTTGATCCTAAAATTAGAGCCTATCACATTCTTCAACACAAGGTTGAAGATGTTGTCCAAGAAAGTTTAAGAATTTGGAAGGTATTGTATGGTTTGATACTCGCTCCTAACGAAGAAAAGGATGAAGACAAGGATGAAGGAAAGAATGAAGGAAAAGTTGCTACCACTTCAATAGTTTTTGAACCTGAAATCAAGCAAAATAAAATGGAGATTGATACTCCTAAGGAAGTGAAATCACATGATACATATGAGGTTCACATTGTTGACATACCGGAGGAGAGTCCTATTAAGAATTCATTCTTAATTGAGGATGATTTGAAGAACACAAAAGCAATTGGCACACCCCTACCCGGTAGCAACACTGTACTATTGCAAGTCATGGATTATCCCACCATTAAGAGCACACAATCTGCCATTGATAATCCTACTCTACCTAAAGTTGCTACTGTTGATCAGTTAGTCGGTACAAGTCCAACTGAGGAACCCATTAAGTCAGTACCACTAACTCAATCTACCAAGGAAGAAGTTAAAGTAGCAGACAACATTCAAAGTCCTCATAAGGAAGAACACAAGACAAAAGAACACAGAAGCAAATTAGATAAACAAGTTGTTAGCCCTCATGCAAAGGAGAAGGGGAAGGAGACAGAGAAGGAGAAAGGAGAAGAAAACATAAAAGTAAAACTCATTGAAGAATAGGAACCAAAGGAACAAGAGGCAATAAAAGCTCTTGTATAGATGCCAAGTGGAAACACTCCACCGAGAGGACAAAAGGAGAAAGATGAGGTCACAATTGATGAAGAAATTGTTATTCCTAAATGGGATACATATAATCTTTCCTATGAGCAACTGCAAATAATGAAAGATTTTTTGACAAGAAAGAGAAGGAAAGCAGAACTTTGAAGAGAACATCAGCAAAAATAGGTTCTTTATGAAATTAAAGATATATTTAATGAAGTATATGACTTATCAAATGCAAATAGTTCCGTTCCTATATTAGAACAACTTGTACACATTGTTTAGAAAGTCAATAATGAAGTTAGCTGTGCAAGTGATAAGTTATTTGAATGGTCAGAAAGAAGGTTTGAGACCAAAATGATAAACAAGATATCTATCGAGATAGCAGTAAAATAGGTTGAGCTATCCAAATTGGTAAAGGAGACCGAGGGACTAGTTGTGAACGGATAGTCTCTATTGGCCAAGATATGTAATGTTGAACTGTTCACAGAGGAAAATCAACAATTGCTTGAGACTCTCAAGCAAGAAATCAAAGCTACAAGTCAGTCCTTGACCTTGGATGTTGACACCAGTGCCAGACATTATGTGAAAATTATGTAGACACAAGGTAAGTTAGCTGAGCTGATGGCTAATGATGGCAAGATTCATTCTCGCCTACTCTCTATTCAAACTGTGCTAACACCACATCTAGAGGATATATAGATAAAATTAGCAAAGGCTAAAACATTGATCCAGAGTGATCCACATCTGTCCATAGCCGAGAGCCTTATCAATTTAGCTGCTGATTTAGAAGTGCAGATAGAAGTTTTGAACCTTGCTTCAACTGCTTGGACCGATGCACTCTACATGATCATGGTGCTGCATAAACCTTTTCTAGAGAAAATTTGTGAGCTACCTACTGATGAAGAGATTATTCATGTCAAAAACAAGGGGGAATCATCATGACACGAGTCCGAACAAGGGTAGAATAGGGACAGGTAATAAAATTTTGAATGTATATATATATCTTAGGGGGAGTATGAGTATTAGGCTAGTACAAACATACTTTTGTAAATTGTGTATACCAATGTCATGAAAAAGTGTTTTTGCCACTAATCTCAAAGGGGGAGATTGTAGATCCCTATAGTTTTTGTTGACCATTAGTGTTTCACACTTAGTCATTTATCTAGGCAATGATGGTCGGTCATCACTACGACCGAGTCATTTTGTAAAGGCCGAGTTTTGTATCGTATACTTACCGAGTAGTAGTACTGCCGAGTAAAGTCATGGTTACTATATGTTTGTAATATGCCAAGAGTATAGTTATTGCTGAGTTACATATATCAATGGTTATTGAGTGATAGAGAAGTTCAACCGATGCCGAGTACAGTTTATGTCGAGTGCCAGGAATAACTTTTGCCGAGTTAGCTAGAATTGACATACAAGTTTGGAATGGCACAATGATCGAGGTAAACCATTTTTGGTGATAATAATGTTTTTTATTTTGTCTATTAAGATAATTATGGAGGTAATTATGCATCCATATTGTTATCATTGATCCCTATGTAAAACCTAGAGCCAATCAAAAAATTATATAGTTAAGGCGGCAATAGAAATAAATCTGATCCGTAGATCTTGAAATGGTAAAACATTTTTGTTGTTATATAAGGGCAAGATCTAGGTTAGAGATAAGTGTGTGAATTAGAGAGATAAGATGGAATTAGTATGAGAAAATGATCAGAGAAGTATATTTAGAATAGCGAAGTATTTAGATAGAGTTTAGTGGCCGAGCTAAGCAGTGAAAGGATAGAATCAAGAAAGATCAAATAAAAGAGATCAGAATATAAAGAAAAGAGGAGATCTGTAATTTGCATACTAGTGCAAACCGAAAGATCAGGTATTGAGACATTTTGACCAGTGTATCAGGGTAAATCTCTTAACTGAGTAGTCTTAGTAGACTTTTTGTAAATCTCTTTGCCGAGTGCTTACTTTATTGTAAGTTTATAAATCCTTTAACAAGGTAGACTAAACAGTCTTTTTGCTTTTAATCGAGCAAACCTTTCACAGGGTAGATCATGATTTGATCACATTTTGTAAGCCTTAATAGGCAAAACTTATTACTACAATAGTGAAGATTTGTGGGTGTCATCCCCACCCCAATTTTACCTTTCAAGTGTTTCTGGGTTACCAAAATCTTGGTGTTACGAGTAATTTCATGCATGTTGTTTTATATGTTTTTTTGCTTACTATGATCAAGTTTTATTTATGTTATGCATAAAATTTTTATCAGATCAAAGGATAAAAGTAGGTAATATCTGATTCACCCCCCCTCTTAGTATTACTTTCCCATTTATATTTCCAACAGGGACTTCCTAGGGGTCCTAACATGTGATAAGGCATACTAGGACCCCTATAAAGTCCCCATTACCCCTTTTGACACATTTGAACATTCAAGTGTGTTCAAAGGGGTCGTAAGACCCCTTAAGACACACTTGAGCATTACAATGTGTCCATAAGGCTCATGTGGACTTTCTAAGGGTCCTAATGTGTGACATCGCATACTAGGACCCCTAAGAAGTCCCCATGACCCCTTTTGACACATTTGAACTCTCAAGTGTGTTTGAAGGGGTCCTAATACCCCTTAGGAGACACTTGAGGGTTACAATGTGTCCATAGGGGTAATGAGGACTTCCTAGGGGTCCTAACGCGTGATAAGGTGTACTAGGACCCCTAAGAAGTCCCCATGACCCCATTTGACATGTTTTAATGCTTAAGTGTGTCCAAAGGGGTCGTAGAAACCCTTAAGACACACTTGAGCATTCCAATGTGTCCATAGGGGTCATGGGGACTTCCTAGGGGTCCAAACGTGTGATAAGGTGTACTAGGACCCCTAGGAAGTCCCCATGATCCCTTTTGACACATTTTAATGCTCAAGTGTGTTCGAAGGGGTCATAGGACCCCTTAAGACACACTTGAGCATTCCAATGTGTCCATAGGGGTCATGCAGACTTCCTAAGGGTCCTAACATGTGATAAGGCTTACTAGGACCCCTAGGAAGTCCCCATGACCCCTTTTGACACATTTGAATGTTCAAGTGTGTCCAAAGGGGTCGTAGGACCCCTTAAGACACACTTGAGCATTCCAATGTGTCCATAGAGGTCATGGGGACTTCCTAGGGGTCCTAACACAAATAAGGCATACTAGGATGCCTAGGAAGTTCCCATGAACCCTTTTGACACATTTGAACACTCAAGTGTGTTCGAAGGGGTTGTAGGACCCCAGACACACTTGAGCATTCCAATGTGTCCATAGGGGTCATACGGACTTTGTAAGAGTCCTATTGCATGATAAGGCGTACTAGGACCCCTAAGAAGTCCCCATGACCCCTTTTGACACATTTGAACCCTCAAGTGTGTCTGAAGGGGTCCTAAGACCTCTTAGGAGACACTTAAGGGTTCCAATGTGTCCATAGGGGTCATGAGCACTTCCTAGGGGTCCTAACACATGATAAGGCATACTAGGACCCCTAGGAAGTCCCCATGATCCCTTTTAACACATTTAAAAGCTCAAGTGTGTCTGAAGGGGTCGTAGGACCCCTTAGGACACACTTAAGGGTTCCAATGTGTCCATAGGGGTCATGGGGACTTCCTAGGGGTCCTAACATGTGATAAGGCATACTAGGACCCCTAGGAATTCTCCATGACCCCTTTTGACACATTTGAATGATCAAGTGTGTTCGAAGGGGTTGTAGGACCCCTTAAGACATACTTGAACATTCCAATGTGTCCATAGGGGTCATGGGGACTTCCTAGTTGTCCTAACGCATGATAAGGCATACTAGGACCCCTAGGAAGTCCCCATGAGCCCTTTTGACACAATTGAATGCTCAAGTGTGTTTTAAGGGGTCTTAGAACCCCTTAAGACACACTTGAGAATTCCAATGTGTCCATAGGGGTCATATGGACTTCCTAATGGTCCTAACGCATGATAAGGGGTACTAGGACCCCTAGGAAGTCCCCATGACCCCTTTTGACACATTTGAATTCTCAAGTATTTCTGAAGTGGTCGTAGGACCCCTTAGGACACACTTGAGGGTTCTAATGTGTCCATAAGGGTCATGGGGACTCTCTCTCTCTCTCTAGTGAACTATTCTTCAAAGCCTCCATTTCTGCATAGCTATTGTTTATGTCACCTGTAAAAGGCACAACTATGCCCCTGTAAGGACTCATGCTTATGCTTAGAATCATATTATTTTCATGCATTCCATGAGATTTAATACAAATATTTAGCCAGCCACCTTTAAAGACCTAAAAGAAATGAAAAATAAAATTTAGGCCAAAAATACATACTGCATTTCTGTATGTAGTACCATCAGCTTCAATAATCCAGCCAACTTCCTATGCTAAAGCATGAAAAACTTCATTAATGTCTGTTCTAGGAGGAAGATTATAATTTCCATATTTCTGCAAGCCTTTAAATATTTTCATCATTATTTCTCTCCACCTCCACTCTCTCAATTTAGTCCTCTCCCTCTCCGCTGCACTCAGCTTAGCCATCCTTACCTACTCTTTAACAAAGATTTTCCAAAATTTGTATACAAAGGCATCCTATAGGAAAAAATGAAAATTTTCCCATGGAATATCCACAATTCGTATACAAAAGCATCATACAGGAAAAATGACAAAAAATTAATAGCTAAAGGCAAAATTTATCATTAACACCGGCAGTACCAAGGTCATACCTGCTGTCAAATCCTGGCCTATGACGTGCAAAATGAGCAAAGAAAGTGAAATGAAAGGGAAGTATGTATCAAATAGAGAAGGTGTATCAAATCGAATCAATATCATAATATATGCAGCAAATATTGTTATGGACAAAAATATTTGCATAGTAATGGGAAAGAGTGGGAAGATCTTCTTGGACCCATGATAGAAGTTATAGATAAGGAGGAAGAGCTAGGAAGGGGAAAGTGGCAAAGGAAAGAAGTAAGATATGTGTGTGAGCCTATGTCACATGATGATGATGACTACTCACCATCTCCTAGTAGCTCAAGTAGTGACAGAAGCTCTTCAGTGCACATGTACACTGACACAAAAAATTCAGATAGAGAAGTAACAAGTGCTGTGGAATTATCCACAAAGAAATGTGAAATGAAGCCTCAAATTGGTTCATTAGCAGGCAAAGAATTTGGTCACACACTTCATTCTAGCACCACAAATATTTCTATTAGAAATTCCTATTCATCAATGGCCTTGCATTTATGGGACTCGGGAAACCAGGTTACTCATGTTGGGCATTATCCCTCAAATGTAAGCTCATTGCCACCTTTGGCAAGGTAGTCTCACTCCTCATTTTATAACAAAGGGCAGCCATCTATGGTCCAAGGTTTTAATTCAGATGACAAGTGGAGAGCTTCTCAAGGTACTGATCTCTTTCATATAGAACTTCCTAATTCATCTCAAGGTTCTCGTTTAGGTGACCAACACCTTGGAGGTCCACAAATAGACCCATTTATTTCCCAAATTGGTAAAAGGGTAGATGAAATTTTGGAAAGAGTATCCCAATTGAAGAGAAATGGAAATTCTAGTGAGCATAAAGTTATTGCAGATCCAATGTGTGTATCTCTTCCACTGACAAATATAACTACTTCAAGAGACTTAATTTTAAATGGAGATTGTTTGTTCCCAAACATGCCCCAGTCGAGTAGATGAACCAGATGTTTCTTGAGTAAAGAAGATAGTGGTTTATTAATGCATCTACATTATCCCACTTGCTATCAGTTACTACTTTTTGAGTGGCTTTCCAGTTGCTTCTGTGTGGGATTTCTATAATATATAATGTCCTCATGCAAGTACATGCCAATTTTTGTAAACATTTTCTATTGTAAAGGGTTAGTGAGCAATATCAAAGAAAAGGTTCTTGCATGTATTATTTAGACACATATCAATTAGGAAACCATTTTTCTCCCATTACATGGCAGAAATGCCTAGATTCACTTTGTCGGTATCAATAGGTAGCAAGATGAGGGAAGAAATATTTGTGAAGAGGAAGTACAAATGTTACTCTCCAAAACCATTTGGAGAGTAATATTCTTCTCCTGATTGTAATAAGAAACTCAAAATGCAGAAGCCATCAAATAGCTAGGGAATTTATTTCCTATGACCTATGTCAATTTCAGTTCAATTCCTATTGATGATATTACCAATGTGTAAAAATAAACTGTTGTGTTATTTTAAAATGGTGTTCACTGAAATTTATGAACATATGTCAAATATCCATTTTTTCTAGAATTTGAAATAGAACCAGTGGTAATATATTCAAATTTGTGAATTTCACATCCAATCATTGGATGTTAATCAAAAGTACAACATAGTATTATTTTTTAACCGATAAACAATCTTAGTCTTACTTTAAACCTACTCCCGTGTATGTGGGTTCTTGGAGGTATCTACTCAACAATGTGTGGATGTATAATACCCTTATCCAAGACCTTACTCACTTTGCTTCAAACTCCTAATTAGAATTTAGATTTCTAATACCTGTTGTGATATTATTTAAGTTTTCCTTTCTCCTTACTAATTAATATTTTAATGAATTGGTTATCCTTTCCCTTCTCTCTCTCTCCTACTCTCTCCCCTTTCCCTTCTCTCTCTCTCTCTCTCTCTCTCTCTCTCTCTCTCTCTCTCTCTCTCCTACTCTCTCTCCTTCCCCTTCTCTCTCTCTCTCTCCTACTCTCTCTCCTTCCCCTTCTCTCTATCTCTCCTACTCTCTCCCCTTCCCATTCTCTCTCTACTACTCTCTCCCCTTCCCCTTCTCTCTCTCTCTCTCTCTCTCTCTCTCTCTCTCTCTCTCTCTCTCTCTCTCTCTCTCTCTCTCTCCCTCCCTCTCCCTCTCTCAGCCCCTGCCACCTTCTCACTCTCTCTCTTCCTCAATAGCCGCCCATGAATTTTTTAAATGGTTGATTGATTTCCTTTGCTTCTTTCAATGGCCATCCATAATTTTTCTGCAATCTTCCAACCTTTCGTACAAAGTTGTAAAGTACATATTAATATATTATACATATAAAATAATATATAATATATGATATATAATGTAACATTTAATATTAATATATATTAAATAATATTTAATGTAAAATGTATATTATATCATATTTAATATATAATTGATATTATATAATATATAATATATAATATATAATCTAATATATATCTAATTTATAGTTCTTGATATAATATATCATATGAAGGATGGAGAAATGGGAGGGAGAAAGGGGAGAAAAAATTAAAAATCAAAATTTTGTCAGCATTTTTAGGTACACAAAAATATTGGGTACTCGAGTAGGGTCGGTATTGCTTTGTGCACCAGACCTACATGGTCAACTATTGAAATGTCTCAAAAATGTGTTTTTCCCTTATTTCTTTGAGTTCTAGACTTTGACCATGTAGCTGACGACTTTTTTTTCACCCAAATTTGATGAAATGAAAAGGGCATCTTAAGGAGATTATCAACTTTCTATTGATATAATTGTTGTCAAATTTTGAATTTGGTAAGTAATTATTAGTTATTTTCTAATTGAGTTACCTCTAAAGTGCTGATTTATATACTGATTAAAAAATGACTATAACTTACAAATGATATATCATTTTTGAAATCCAAAACATGCGTCACATTATATGATTCGCCTACTATAAGGATTTTTTTTTTTTTTTTTTGAATTTTGTAAAGTTTTGAATGAGTTAAGGTGGTCAGAAATGAGAGTTTTTAATTCTAAAAATGTTGTAGCAGAAAATTCATAATTAATTATTTTTTTGGAATAAAATTACAAAAAAATATGTGTCACATCCGAGCATGAGTCTACTACTTATATATAAAATCTTATAATAAAATATTATCAGTTGATTATGATTAAGGTTGTCAGACATACACTTACTTATTTTTTTCCAAAATTTTTTGTACTACTGCATTGAAATATACACTTTTCACCAATCATACTAACTTTTTTTCAAAAAAGGCCTAGTAGTTTAGAAACTACATTCAATTTTCTACAGATTCTATTCTTACAACTTTTTGATATTAGGTTGATAGCTAGTTGAAATTTTCATGTCAAGTTGACTAACCCTGATTTGCTTATTTTTCATTGCCACTTAAGGGCATAGTTTGGCCCCTCTTGATCTTGCACATACCCTTATTATAGTATACTATAAAGAAAGGGGATCCACATCTTAAATTGATGAGAGCTAGGCCACATTACATTAGTGCTATATAGTACTTGAAAATATTTGATGAAAGGCCAAAAAGGTGTGAAAACTTATGTGTGTATCATCATACTAGTAAATGTTTCGATTATGGTAAAAGAGGTTTTTGTAGGGGCCTTGAAACCTTGTACAAAAAAATGTTCTGAGAGGGTCTAAAAATTGACAAAAAATCCCAAAGATAGAAGGGTATGGGAGTCACAAGGAGTGAGAGAACGTAGTGAAAATCCAAAAACCTAAATAGAATAAAAGACTAGTAGAAAAATAGCAACAAACGCACCAACTAAAAATAGCCAATCTAAAATGAAGAGCCTAAGGAGTAGGGGGCTTAACAACCTTCCAGTCTTGATTAAGCTCCATCAATGAATCCACAAAGAAACCTAATTTTTTATTTACCTTATTCAGGAGCTAGATTTTTAGATGCCTTCATTATCGAGCTAGAAACCATCTCTTTTCTTTTTCTTTTGGCACATTTGTTCTCTAATTCCTCTTGAAGGACCTGGAGAGAGGTGAAATTTTTGGCCACCATCTCTTTGCTAAAATCAAGAACCTCCTTCAAGTTTCATTTGAGGAAATATCATTTTTTATAGTGGCAATAGCATACAAAACTTCATTTTTCTTCTCCTTAGAGGGAACTGGCTCACAAAGCTCCTAAATATGAGATTTAATATCCTCTAAATTATTATGCCTATTGGATAGGTTGTTGTATACAAACCAAACCCTCTCATCATGTATCACTTCAGACCAATCCCTAGCCCTAGAATATGATTTTTCCAAGGCCTCAAGCCTATTTATTTTCTTCTTATTCATATGCAGTCGAACCAAAATCCATTAGATAATCTCAATCTATTTTTTATAATCCACACACATCGTGTTAACTTTGTCTATCACTTCTAACTTAATTCAATATCCTTGGAGGACAAAGTAACATAGTGAGGATGGGAAGTAGGTTTTTAAGAAGGAGGTTTAGGTTTAAAATTCTTTGTTTTTGATGGGGAATTTATTGGGGTGCACTCCAAATCAATCATCCAAGAGGAAGAAGATCCATAAAAAAAATCAATAACCTTATCATAAGACACATGCTTACCTTGAAATCAAAATTCATCTTGGAAGATCTTTTAGGGTTAACCCTAGTAGAATAAATATGGGGATTGGTAGTCAAGATAGATGAAGATTCCCCTTTTCACTCTTTAGGATTAGAATTATCAACAATAATAGAAATATTTGTAGAGGTATAGGGATTTTGGAAAGAACTAGGGGAGATGGCTAAATTAAATTTTTACAACTTGTAAATAAGGCTTTGATGAATGAGGGACCCACCCTTAACACTAGTGACAACCATCAACTAAGATAGGGAGGAGGTAATATAAAAAAAAAACAAATAATGTTGGTCTCATGACAAAGAATGATTTAGCATATGAATTAAATAGGAATAGAAGCATTTAAACCTACCATCTAGTATCATGTCCTTCCACCCCCTTGAAATATCTTCTCTTTTAAATCTATTATGCAAATGGGATATTTTATTTCTTGGAAAAAAGAATTGTTTGATGTCATCCATGTATTATCCCCTAGAATTGTTTGGGCAGGTTGTATCTTCAACAATCATCCCAGTAACCACTACAATAATAACCACCAAAACCTTGAAAGAAATTTTATATTGGGGTTGTCCACTAAGTAGATATAATGTGGAATCCTTCTTGCTTCCTTTCATCTCCCTATGGTTTTTCATTATTTTTTGTTACATTCCTTTTTGGCATGAAATAATTTGTTTCACGCAAGATACAAATGTCTTTGCTTAACAATCCTTTTTATTCCTTGAAATAACATGTTTATCATTCAATAATAATCCATAGTATCAATCTTTCATTTCTTTAATTCATGAATTTCTTACTTTATATATGATGTCTTTTCTAGCATATATATCCATTTTAGGAGTTCTCTCTAGTTTATAGCTTATTTTTTTGGGAATTGTATATCTATTACGAGGTAACTATCATTCAAGGTGTATTATATAGTTTATCTTTCCTTCACACTTGGGGGGAAAGGTTGCATGTACATTCTTTCTCTCTTTTGTCTAAAGATCTTCTTTCCTTAGTACAATGGCATTTGTTTATCATGTGACATTATTTTTATATAAGAATTATTGTTTTGATTGGTATTATCTCTTATACAAGAGGTGTGAATCCTTGATCATCACCTCTTCCTTATTTGAAAAACTATGCTCATAATAAATGACTTCCCTTATTATGCATTAAAAGTTTGTCATCCTTCATCAAGAATTCCTATTTCACTTGGAAACATGGGGTTAATAGGGGAATTATTATTCTCACTCTCCCTTCTTGTCTTGAATATGTTATCTTTGTTCAAGAACTTATCTTGAAGATAGATGTCTTGCTAACATATATCTATTTGTTTCAAGGGTCTCTTCTAATAATAGAAATATCTTTTCACAATTATCTATTTTCTTAGCTCATAATAGTTAACACTCTTAGCTAGGTTCATGGCATACATTATTTCTTAAGGATGTGTCCTTGTTGATGGAATCACGTATCCTTGATTTTATTCCTTATGATGTCTACTACATAGCCATCATAAGGAGTAGGGCATATATATACGACCTCCCTTATACATTATTTTGTACATAGACAAAACCATCCTCATAGATATGGCAAATACTAAATATCCATCCATGTGGTGCACAAATAAAAACCCATATTTATGGATACAAAGGATATGTATCTATCCATAAAGCGTACATTTATAAAAATGATCTTCATGAATATGACATGGATACTAACATTTATTTATGAAGATTCAATGTACACACACAAAAAAAGCCACTAGAAGGCACATAAGAATTTTTAAGCCACTAGAAGGCACAAAGCATTTTTAAATCTCCAAAAGGAACAAGTTAAGATTAATTAGTATGGAACAAAAACATACTAGATCTTTCAATCCTATCTCTAGTATGGTTCACAATAAAGTTATGCAGTCTTATTGGGCAAGGCAATCATACTCTTTCTCTTTCTCCACTGTCATGGTCAAAGAAGGTTAGATCATGGATTTGGTATCATCATTGGTGATGCTTTTGTTCTTCCTATGTAATCACTTGTGATATTTTAATATCATTCCAAATATAATACTAGTCCCTCACTAGTTGATTTGGAGTCTTGTTTTAGTACTAACCTCTCTTTTGTGTCTTTTGCTTTCATCCTTTCCTTTTTATTTTTTCTTTTTTTTCATGTCCTTATGCATGGATGTGGAGTTAGGACACTTATTTTGGGAGATTAAATCCTTTTACTTGGTGGTATCTTATGTATTTGCAAATTTCCTCAATCATCATTCTCTTTCTTTCTTCTATCTCTTCCTTTACCATGAGAACAATCTTGCCTCATACTCCCGCTAAAGTGGGGCATAAATGTATAGTTCTAAAAAGTAATCACTTTCTTTGGTATATTTTAAAATATCTTAGCCCCACTTTAGCATGCTCCTTATACTAGGACCTTACATTTCACCTAATTACATACATTATTTAAGTCAAGGTCCTACCATTTTCTTCCCTAATCCTACTCAAAACTCTATGTTGGCTCTAATTTCTATGCATGGTTCCAATCATGTAATTCATTTTGGCCCTTTATTTTGGTTATTACAATATTTAAGAGCCTTTTTGATGAAATTTCCCACTTATCTTTCCATTTCCTCTGAAACCCCTCAATACTTCTCAGGATTCAGTACTTTTATCTTAAACTTTTCACTCTTTGGTATAGGTCAACCTTGACCTATATCCTGGGATTTGAATTTTGATTGGCTCCTAGACACGATACAAATTATTGGCCTTTTCTTTCTTTCCTTTTTCGGCCTTTTCAAATGTGAGCCCTAAATCACTAAATGTGGAGGCCTCTTCCTATAATTTTCACAACTAGATTTTAATGAGCATCCTTTATGAACTTAGAAGTAATCAAGAAATTGAGTACTTTTTAGTGACTTTAAGAAAGCAAGAATTCATCATCCATCAAGAATTCAAGCATTTCCTTCAATATATATAGCTTCTAAAGGAGTTGAATATCAAGGGTGGAGATATTTATTTCATTCAAGTCTTCTTCTTCTTCTTCTTCTTCTCCTCCTCCTCATCCTCAAGAAGAAGATGAATAAGAAGAAGAAGAAGAGGATGCAAAGGAGGAGGAGGAGGAGAAGAAGAATAAGAAGAATTGAATGAAATAAAGACTATCAAGGGTGGAGATGTTTATTTCATTCAAGTCTTCTTCTCCTCCTCCTCCTCCTCTTCCTAGTCCTCATCCTCATCCTTGTCCTCTTCCTCTTCCTCTTCCTCTTCCTCTTCCTCTTCCTCTTCCTCTTCCTCTTCCTCTTCATCCTCCTCCTCCTTCTTGTCCTTGTACTCATCCTTATCCTCATCCTCATCCTCATCCTCATCCTCATTTTTATCCTCATCCTCATCCTCATCCTCATCCTCATCCTCTTCCTCATCCTCATCCTTGTCCTTATCATCATCCACGTCCTCATCGTCCTCATCCTCTTCATCAACATTGAGGTGAATTATAAAATCTACTACATGAGGTTTTGTCTTACATGATTTCCATTTGGTTTTTGTGTTGAGACAAAGCTATTGCATCAACAAACTTGATCACATCTCAAGTACATTTGCATCTACATGGTATGATAGATTCTATTGTTTGATTTAATATTCTTTACATGATAGAATTTCCTTTATTTCATTCAAGGTTAATTCATAAACATGGGCCTAACCAAGGAAAACCCCTCCCCCCTATAATTTTCCCTTCTCTTTTGTGTGTAGATACAAGTTTCTGGGTGCAACTTTTAGCTATAGATCTGAGTACCCATTTGGAAGAATTGCACAAATTGAGTTTTTGATTTTTTTCTATCATTGTAGGGTATAGGTTGAACTTGACCTATTCTTGGTATAGGTCAAACTAGGTTCGACCTATTCTTAGAGGAAAATACAAAGTTGTAGGTTTTTGGGTTTTTGGTTACAGTCTGTCAGATCTAGGAATTAGGTTATTTTGGGACTCCATTAGTCATAAAATTGGTCTTTTCCCTCTTTCATTTTTAGGTACATACATCTTTATCCCTATTTATTGCATCTAATTTTGTATTTTATGTAAGATCTACTATCATATATCTTACTTGTGATCATTTTAGGTACAACATAGATCTTTAATTTTATATCATCCATCTCTAATGATATAAGGAATACCCTAAATCATTCCTTAAGCTATACCTTGTATGTAATGCCCTGCTAGAGAACCTAGGATAAATCAACCTAAAACATGTTACTAAGTTTATTGAATAATTTTATTTTCTTAAGAGTTTATAATCAATAATGAAAAATAATAAAGAAGAAACATATTATAAGATAATACATACTCATAAATGTAACTCATTTATACATTACAAATCTCAAGGGTTTCATGACATAGAATTATGTATAAGTTAACCAATCTACTAAGAAAATTCCATAACATAATCACATGATATATCTTACATTCATTTTATAACCCAAATTAAAGTATTCCTAATCCCTTACTTAATCATAATGAAAAGAGCACAAATCATAAAGTACACTAACATATTCATTTCAATGAAATCAAAGGTAGATACAACAAGATACAAATTGATACATCATAGTCTTCAAGATAATACATCTTCCACTACACATGTCATAGGGATAACAATAATTTACAATAAAAATACATATACATCTCTAGAATCAATGTTACTAACCAATACATAAAATAGAATACAAGATGTACATCTCATAATGATAATGAGAAAGTCTCCAAGAAATGAACAAGAAGATAAATCAGCATCAAGGATAATCCAAGCACAAAGTGACGAAAGTCGGATCTCAATGATAATAGAATCACTACCTCCTGACCATGTGGAACCAAGAATTCCACTCCCACCATGATGAGGAGATAACATCAGGCGTCACCCAAGGAAAACTTCCAAAAAAAGAAACACTAATGATAAGGTACGCTGGATAAAATGGTAGTAAAGGATATAAGGTTATCAAGTATAAATGATCACACAAATTAAGTGTACCAAATGTAACATAGGAATCTAGGAAACATATAAGGAAGTGTCATTGCATATGTCTAACCCTTGGAATTCATCTAGGAAGCCTCTCTGGACCCTAGTGCAAAGTCACCATATGTGTTATCAGTAAAAATTTCATACAGACAAGGCTACTAACTATGCCAAAATATAAATCACACTGGGTATAAAGCATCATCTCACACATCCTAGCCTGTACTAGCACTCAAGGTATGGTGAGGCAAATAGTTTTATTATTAATGTTTTATCTCAATAAATTTATTAAGTTATCACTTTATTAAGTTACTTACAATGAGTGATCTTGGTATCCACTTGAGGGCTCTGATGCTCATTGCAAGCCACTTCATCTCAATGATTCTAAATAACCCACCCTAATGCTCCTAGAAAAAAAGCCAAAGAGAAGAGAAAATTAAAACTATAAAAGACTTCTCGTAAACAATTAAATTATGAAATTTTTGAAAGGACAAGTGTTGGAGCATAATAAACAATAAAACATCCTATATAAGGATCCAAACTATCCATCCCATATTGGACATCTCAATGAAAAAAATACCAAACCACATGGTTATCATCTCAGAAGATAAATTAAACTCAAGAACAAGTCATCAATGACTTCACCCTCCAACCTAGAGTATAATGAAAAACCATGAATTCAAACATAGATCAACCATAATAGAAGACATGAGGTGACCAAGTAAATAAAATATCAACTACATAATGGTCTTCACCTCCTCAAGGTCAAATCATAATGATCAAGACTTGAGTATACATTCTTAACTCAGAGATACACATAAGAACCAATTGTATAATGAAAAAGGTTATGAACTTTCCACAAACTAACCCCCAAAGAGTAACAACCATAAAATAATTTGAGTCTTAATGAGAAAAATCCAACCTAGGGCATACGTCTACCCAAATTGACCTTAATCAAAAAGGCCAAATAAAACATACCCCAATTAGTAAATATTATGCCATTAAGAACACATGTGTCAGAGGTTCCATTAAAAGTAAATCAACCATTTACAAAATTAATCTTGATAGGTTAATTTAAAATACTTCATATACAAATTAATCTATTAAGTATAATTACTAAAGAACAATATAATTAAATTTCAATAATAATCAATAACATTAATCTCTTTAAATTAATTTATAAAAATTCAAATATAAATTAATTTATTAAATATAATTACTAAAGAAATAATATAATTAAATAAAATTAAATTAAAGTAATGATTATTAATAAATTTTTAAACATTTATTAAATAAAAATTAAATTAAATATATAAAAATATAATATGCAGGGGGTGGGGGGGTTCGGCCCCATCACCCCTATCCTTTTAAGGGCTTGGCAACGGTTCGCTGTTGGTTACAACAAAGATACTACCACCAACAATACATGTTTTGCCAGTAGTACCCATCGTGCTAGTAGAGTTTTCATGCCGGTAGTGGGGAGTTGGGGTGGTGTCCCACCCCCACCCCTACATAAATCATATTTTTATTATTGTTTTGTCATATATATATATATATATGGAAGGCCTTTATTTTCTCTTTTCCAATCCAATCTTTTCTTCAAAAGATGAAATCAAACACAAATTTGCCCGATCTATTTTTTAATTTCTATTTTGATATAATCTTAAGGATTTTTATCTAGAATTTAAAATCAAACCCTAGTTGATTTAATTCTAAAGTTTTCTCAATTATTTGGTTGTACAATCTTATTTCAAAGAGAACCTAAGGTTTCAACCATTTTTCAACATAGTCATAAAATCTTACACATAAAACAACCGTAATTATTTTCATTTAATTTCTACAAACAAGGAAAGATAAGCTTTCTAATAAATCCAAACACAATATCTATCTGTAAGACATGAAGAAAACAATCTTTTCAAAGAGACGGACTTGTAAAGGTTTTCAACCCCTACGCTAATTGCACACAAAAAGGCCAAAATGAAAATTTGGAATACTCCAAGCTTTAAAATAATTCTTTTACTTCAAAATTTTAGAGCAATCTTCAAAACCTGAAAGACCTCGAAACCTCTCTCTAATAATGACCAAAAGAATTCTAATATAGAAAATTCTGCATAGCTAGGGTTTCTAAAACATGCACAAAAACCTAAAAGAATAACTCAACTTAAAAATTGTATAAAAAGAATTATTATAATTAATAATTCATACTTCATGCAATTCACTTTAATAAAATAATTATTTAATCATTAATCCTTCAATTAAGTCTCTTAAACTCAACCTTTTAATTTAGAACTGATAAATCAATTTATTTTAACATATGGGCATATAATCGCATGATTATATTTTTATTATAATTAATATCTTTAGTACAACTTAATATACAACCTTCATTTTAAATATCAATATATATTATTTGTACATTTAATTTAGATTTTGATTTAAAATTTAATTAAATATTTTAATTTCATAATTAGACTTTTAATTAAGTCTTTTAAGTAATCAATGTTATTTTATTAATTTTTATTTATTAAATATTTATATATTAAATATTTTTATATTCATAAGATATAATTATTTTAATCTAGTAATTAATCATAATTAAATCTTTATTGCACAAAATTCACATCAAGACACACGACAAACAATCACGAAGGAAAAACTCACCAAACCCATAAAGAAATAATCAAGCTCAAAGAAAGGGTTCACGAATGACATCACCTTGATGAATTCAAAGGTAGTAATAATAACTATCCACTATTTCAAGACACTAAATGGCTTAGGTTGGGATTTAGATGTCGATGTTATCTCTCTTCTCTTACCATTGAGATATTGTGATAGGGCACGCTCATCCTAGTAATTTAGGGAAGTCGATGCCTGGTACCTAAAATCTTGCATAAAAGACAAGCACATAAAAATATGTATATATATATAAAATAATGCCAGGGATGAGATAATCATGTGGATCTTGCAAGAAAGTAACTAGGACTCCATCCCTCTACCACATCAAAAATAAAAATAAAATATACACACCAACCATACACATGCAAGTATGGGGTTAGTAAAAACCATAAATATAAATAACAACATCATATGCAAATAACCACCATCATAAAACTAACATGATATAAATCAGATGATTAAAGTATCATAACACTGAATTATTAAATAAAACTAAAGATCTAATTTTCATAAAAAGTGGTCTAAAAGGTTTGGCATCATAAACATAAATGGTAGTAAAGGGGTGGGTATTACATCTATTTGTATCCCTTCATCCTTTTGGGTTATACAAATCAGATTTGGCCTAAGGATCAGATTTTAGCATTCCAATGTATATGTAATTTGGTGGTCTACCATTGATCACCATTTTACATGATACTTGTGTAGAAAGAAATAATGATTCTATTATAGGTTGTTGCCACTTAAATAGTATTAGTTGTTTGATTTCTTTGATTGGCCACATAAGCCAACCTCAAATTTCATTTTTCATCCCTTATAATACCACCTCACTTAATATTTTCCTTAGTATTATTGACAATAATAAAAGAAATTTAGCTTTCCAATTGGTTTCTAAAGGTATATATAAATAATAAATTTTAACCAATTTGAGGACTCAACAATAAATTTGTAAGTAATTTTAAAAATAAGTGCTAAGTTGAAGAGCCAAGAGTCTTAAATATTAAGGCCTCCAACATCTTTAGGGGACCACACTTTCTTTAAGCCAACTAAAGAAAGTTAGTATTTAGTTTCCACTCCCAACTAAATGAATCTTCTTTGAATTTGATTAAATTGTTTAGCCCATAAAGCCAACATGTGAAAAGGGGGCATAAGGTAAACATAGGTTCTTTGAAGTGAAGCTGTAAACATTATAAGCTTTCTTGCATTTCTCAAGAGAACACCTTTCATTCTTTCCAATTTTTTTCAATTCTTTAAAGAGAATAATACTAGACAAATATTTTAACTTTACCAAAAGTTAAGGGCATTCCTAGATAAATACCCAAGAGATTGACAATATGATAGTTTAAAGTACCAATATTACACCCTTATAGGGTATGGGGAATGTTCAGTTAAAGAATGCTGATTTTTTTTAAGGTTAATTTTCTTACTCAAAATCAAAGTGTAATCTAATAGCAGAGAAATCCACCACCTATTCTTTACCTAAAGAAGGTGACCTAAAAATTATAGTGGCATCAAAATTTTTCTAATGAGAGACAATCTAGGATGAGGAAGAGGGCTTGATGGCTTTTAAAATTCTTTACAAAACATAAATATCAATATTTTTCTACCTAAAAATTCATCCAAAAGAATAAAAAGGTAGGGGAAAATGGGATCCCCCTACCTAAGACCCATTACCTATTAAGGTAGGTCCTATTATTTTACCTACACCTATTCATGTCATGCTCAATACTCTTATTTATAATATTCTCTTAGGGAAACCATGGATGCATGCCATGCAAGTTGTTCCTTAAATGCTTCATTAGAAAGTTAAGTTCATCTATAATAATGCCATGTATATCCTTGTAATTGATGATATATCACAAATTTTTGTATGAAATAAATTTGATTCTCTATCCATTCCTACATCTTTTCAACAAGAAAAACCTTTTTCTCCTAAAGATATTCATTCCTCTAAAGATTAGAGATTATGCCATCTTTGTGGGATAATACAAAGTTCCTAGTTTTAATATAGGAGCATTTAAAGGGCCCGGAGTGTCATTTGTCCAACCGAATTCTCCAAATAATTAAACTCATAATCTTCAAGATGGTTTAGGATGCATGGAACAAATGGTCGTGCCTCAATAGAAACCTACCCCACTTTTTCCTCTACAAGGTTTTAGGTTTCACCCTCCATCTACATCTCATTCCTTATCATATAACACTTCTTCTATGCCTCTATTTAATCAAGAAACTATTTTTCCTGAGCTTCTTCATGTTATGTTAATTACTCGACCCAAATAAAAGATGAAGTATAGCCAAAACCTTGTGAATCTTCCTTTTTTTCATGTATCATTGATATCATGACCATGATACTAATGAATGTCAAGACCTTAAATAAAAAATTTAGATACTCACTTATTATGACATCATTCACATACCATATTACAATGAGTTGATTTTCAATTATGTTTACTTCCAATAAAATTTAAGTTCCTATTATGCTGCTCCACACTATATGACATAGTTTTGGATTAAGGAAAAAATAGGTTTTAAAGGGGACCCAAAACCCCTTACAACAAGAAATTACATTTTAGAAAGAGAGACCCAAAGTAAGAGACATTGCTGGCTGGAAAATACAACCATTGAACCAGCACCCAGAACCAGAAAAAAAGACTAGAAATATAGAATGAAGAAAAATACTAGATAGGAAACAAAGGTAGAAGGGACACAATTAAGAAATCTCCTTCAAATCTTGACACTATGTGACATTTTTAACCTCTCCATTGAGAGGTCATTGTCATTCTTATTCTTGTCCCTACACTTGGGTGACAATGGTAATATTAAAATATCTCATCCTCTCTAAGGATCCATTTTCCCTTGGTTCATTGGTATTTGTTTATCATATGATGTCTTGTCTTACATGGAATTATTTTTAATTATTAATACTCTCTTATAAAATATGTTTGTATCCTTAATCACAACCTCTTCATTGGTTGCAATTTTATGTCTAAATAACAAATCCCTCACCCGGGGGCTAAAATTGTACATCATTCTTCATCAAGAATCCCTTTACCTAGGAAAGGGAAATGTCTAAATTATCCTTCTCTTTCCTATTCTTCAATTAGTGATGTTATTTTATTAAAATATTTCTTCATCCTCTTTTGGGAATCCTTCAAAAGGATCCTTTTACAATTTTTTATGATATCTCTTTGCATTCATCCCTTCCTTGGCCTCATAGGAGTTGTGATAGGTATTTGGGTTGGAATGGGTGTTTCTTAGCGAATACCTTCTTGGTGTTAAAGTTTATTTTTCCTTGTTACTCTTTTCCTTAAGGTGTCAAAATATTCCTACTTTTCCATCTTAAGGGGGGCATATATAGCATACTTATTGCAAATATTTATGATTATTTCAAACATTTCAAGTAGAGCATATCAACATAAAAAAATATTCTTAGGATAGATAATTATCCTTTAGACACATTTCTAGGATTGGTCAACTAGCATAACATAACTTTCTAGACCATTTGACCTCTCCTTTTCACACATTTTTCAGGATTGGTTGACTAGCATTTGCTAAAACAATTGACCTATCCTTTTCATGGGTATAATAGCAATAGATAAATTGCTAGACCATTCAGCATATCATTTGCATGCACTTTTATGATTTGACTACTATGTGATCAACCATTAAATCCATCTTTAAATTCTCTTTGATGCGTGGAACTAGCATAACATAAATTTCTAGAACATTTCCTCCTCTTCCATCTTAAAAAATATCTCATGGATCATTTAGCACAATACAAGTAGTTAGCTTGTGTTATTCATGGTTGTCTTTTTCTCTCCTTCATAATTCCATAACATAACACAATTTTCTAGTGCACTAAATTATGGATTCTTTTGTTATCTTTGATGTGTGCTCTTTCTCTTTTTATGTGACCACTTGTTCTTTTGCAATAGCTTTGCAATTGTGATGCTAATGGTTGAGATATTTTTCTTTATTAAGATCTACTCAACTATTTAACTTGGAACCTTAGTAATATTTAGGATTTAGTTTTTTTTATGTGTCTTTTCACATGGTTTCACAAGTTAACATCCTTGGTTTTGGGGCTTATGTCCTTAAACCTAGTGATGCCTTACCTCTTTGCAGTTTTCCCATTATCTTCATCTATATCTCTCTTTTCCTTCTACTTACCATGAACATTAGGTGGACCCATACTCCAACTAAAGTGGGAGATAAATGTACCATCCCAAATTGTAAGCATCTACAATTAGATGCCCAATTTAGCCCCACTTTAGCTTGTATGGGTTCCCACATTGACATATGACATTTCAGCTCAATTTTATTTTGTCCTAGCACTCATTAGACCTTTATTAATTTAAATTAATATTATGAGTTCTCTCTTAATTGATTCTCACCAAAATCTTGTTTTGGGCCAATTATTTTTCTGTATGTCCTTTAAATTATTTCATCTCCTCACTTTAAGATGTGTCTTACCTCATTTTAAAGCTCAAGGCATGTTTTTCACACATATCTATTTGTGGTACATCCTTTTGGACACTAAAACCTATTATCTCATTCCTATTAAAATTTCATCATTTTTTGGCAAGAAAATGTTCACATTTTAGGAACATGTTCATGTTGAATATGCACGTATTCCCACCTAGGTGATGTGTATTGGAGTTGATGATTAAACAACCCACAACTCCCAAGAACACCTACATGAAAACACATTTCACAGAAAGAGAGAGAAGAAGCTAGAAGCTATGGAGGCTTGAACACATTGATCCATGATAGAGGGGAAATCATTCTTGATATGCAGAAACAAAATTTGTAATTCAATAATGAATAATCTGTTACATAAGTTATGAAAACAAGAGAGATCAATCCTTATAAAAGGAGATCTGAAACCCTAAAAAGGGAAAACCTTAGGTTGCACAATAATAATTAATAAAGTAATTAATTATTATATGCCTAAAGTAATTAATTATTATATTCCTAAAGTTTAGCTTAAGTATAAAGAGGTAATACGTGACTTAATAATTAAATCAATATGATTCAATTAATAAGAAAATACTTTATTACTCTAACACCCCCCCTTAAGATGAACTTTGGGAGAAGATAAAAACCTAGAAAGAATTATTGAAAGAAAATGGGTCCTAACAAAAAAAGGCCTGATCGGGTACCCAAGTACAAAAGAGAGTAACTAAAAAGTGGAGAAATAGAGAAAACCACATGAGAAAAAATCTACTCCAAAAAGAGACAAACACTAGTCTGAAGGACTAAAGAAGCCTCGAAAACTAGGAATGTTCCAGAAAATAGGAACAAGGATGAACATGTACAACATCACTAAAGGAAGAAGTTGCAAACTTTGTAAGGAAGTAACTGATGATCTGAAGATCCTCCACTGAAATATGACTAGGTTGAGAAGACTGTAATATGCATGAGTTCCCTCAAATGAAACTACTCAAATCAAGAGGCAAACAAAGGCAAACACCTAAAGTCAAAGATACAAAATACGGTAATCTGCATGAGTGACCTCAAATGACACTACTTGAATCTGGAGGAAAACAAAGGAAAACACATGAACTCAAAAATATAGATGACATAAAAACACTAAAAGTATGAAGAGCTGATCAATCAAAGATGGAAGAGTGTGTCCAAAAATAGGAAAGAAAGAATGTCCATATGGTAAATGATCCATCTCATCGAAATACATAGGTACCCAACCACTGCATCTGCCTAGTACATAGAATCAAATACTAAATACATAGCTCACACTATCAAACCAAGGAAGCAGTAGAACCAACAATAGAAATCCCCCCATAATGCTGACAAGGGAATAATGATAGGTACACTAAAAAGATGTTCTAATATGAATGCATGATACCAAGAACATCAAAGCTATAGAGAGAGTACAAACAAAAATAAAGATACCTAAGGCTAATATCATTGGAGGAACACTCACATGATAAAATTAGATGCCAAAAAAAGGAAAACATCAAACCCCCTGGCACTTTATAATGGAGTGTGAGTACATAGAGCACGAACATGTGCAAGATCCCATACATGCAATAGAATGACACTTTATCTCAGTACATGTGCATAAAAAAATGCTACAAAGGTGAATTATACATTGCTCAAAGAAGAGAGAAGACTTCTAAAACAAAAGAATAGCCAAAGATGAGCCATCCCTCAAAGGGAAGAGATCCAGGACATGTAACATCCAAGATATCCACCAGATTGAAAAAATGAAAAAAATTGAATAAAATGTACCTTGAGAAGAATCTAGAAAAAATAATCAAAAAATTGGAAAGTTCTTAGAACAATCTTTCTAATGATATATTGTTTTCCCAAAATGGAATCTGGATTCACAAGATAGAGCTCCCAAAGTAAAAAACTAAACATATGTCTTTGACAATAAAAACCACTATAAACAAACAAATATCATAAATATCATAAATATCATAAATTCAAACCTCTATATCTAGATAGATCTCAAAACCAGCTTTCCGATAATATCTTGTTTTCCTGATTTTGTCATAGTATGCTCAAGATATGAGCAAAAAACCACAAGTTGCACCAGATGGAAGACATAAAAGAAGCTCTGTCATTGAACTCCTGGTATGAAAAATGGAGGAAAAAAGTCCAAAACTTGAAATTCTATAAAGATCCCCCTTTGAACAAGCTTTCCAACGGTATCTTGTTTTATGAAAAAAGATACTGTACGCTCAAGTTATGAGCAAAAAACCAGCAGGTACTCTAGAGGGCCCAAAAAAGGTGTCTGAAAGGTGTTGATATAGTGCTGACGTAAAAAATTCATGGGCCTAAATTTGACGGCCATATGCCCATCATGGAAAAAAACAATAGGCTCTGGCCCTTGGTTGCCACATGACTAGGGGTTGAAGGCCTGGGGACTAGAGCGGTCGGGGGCTAGTCCCCCATGTGGCCAAAGTAGAGTAGGTAGGGGGATGGGTGCTATGGTTTCTAGCTAACCACTAGTGGTTGACTAGCTATCATCCTACGAGTCATCATGGTCGTGATCTAGTGGTAACTGCTGACGGTCACATCACTAGTCACTGCGGTGACTGTTGCGGGACTGCGGCTAGACTATGGACTGCTCGCAGGCCACCAGCAGGCTGCCATAGGTGGTGGCCAGGTGGCCCAATTTTATTTTATTTTTGAATTGTTGCACTACCTTGAAGTGCGTGCCACAGCTATACGACCTTGGTACATAATTTGTTTTGGCCTCAAATTGCAACGTCATCTAAATCTAACGTGCTTTATATGGAGATAGGGGTTCTCGGACACTACAGATACAACTGTGAGGTCCGTTTGGGCTAGAAATGCTCCAAAATATAGTGACCACCTTAGGATCCATGCTAGGGTTGGTTGCAAAATTTTTGTTTCCACAGATTTCAACTTTGTCCAAATTGGACAAATTTTATATGGATCTAGGGGTTCTTGGATTCTCTGAATGCATCTGTGAGGTCCATGTGAAGGCAAGATGACCAAAAAATGAGGTCCCTATAGATCTGATAGAAAACCCTTTGAGAACGTAGATCTAATGAACACGATCGAATCTCTCAAGAAGAGGACATAGGAAAATAGATTTAAATCTCTGATACCATATTGGAGTTTATGAGTAAACAACCCAAAGATCCCAAGAACACCTGTATGAAAACATTTTTCACAGAAAGAGAGAGAAGAAGCAAGAAGATATGGAGGCCTGAATGCATTGATCCACGAGAGAGGAGAAATCATTCTTGATGTGCAAAATCAAAAGTTGCAATTCAATAACGAATAATCTGTTACAAAAGTTATGAAAACAAGAGAGATCAATCCTTATAAAAGGAGATCTGAAACCCTAAAAGGGGAAAACCCTAGGTTGCACAATAATAATTAATAAAGAAATTAATTATTATATGCCTAAAGTTTAGCTTAAGTAGAAAGAGGTAATAAGTGACTTAATAATTAAATCAATATGATTCAATTAATAAGAAAACACTTTATTACTCTAACAATGTGTTCTAACCTAGGCAACACATTCCCATCTAGGCAAAGTGTCCCCCCCTAGGTGACATGATCCTCAATTATCTACCATTTTTTGGGAGAAAAATTTGGTGGTTTTACACTCCCCAAAGGTATAGCCCATAGGTAAATATAACTTTGATATGTCAGCCTAAAATTTATTTTAGTTTGAGATCTCTATATAAAGGAATAATTTTTCATTCATTTAACAACAATTTACAATTAAAAATCACAATAAAAGGAGATCATATCAATTCAAGAATCCAAGTCTTGAAGTATTAAATACACTCTTCTTCTTCTTCTTCAAACATTGTGGTAAATTGCAACATTCATGGTGAAAGGCATATCTTTCATGATTTTCTTTTGGATTTGTAGGAGTTCAAGCTATTGCATTAACACTTGTGATAACATCCAAAGAAGCATTGCACCATCAAGGTATAAGATAATTTATGATTCATATATAGCTTCTATTTCATATTATCATAGTTTCCATCAAGCATATTTCATTTCATTTCATTTCAAAGTTTGATTCCTCAACTAGGTTTTGGCTATGGAAAAACTTTCTCTACACAATATTTTCTCCCATTTTACTGTGTGTAGGAATAGGTGGCTAATACATTATTCTAGATTAAAAAATTATAGGACTCGATACATAATATATAATTTGAATCACAAAAAAGTGCATAGAACAAGAAGGCTAAGGCAACCTCTACCTAGGAATAGGATAGCCCACACAAGCTCTTCCCTCCAAAATTTCTTCAAATTAATTTTACAAGTTAGTGATAACCTCTGGACCCTTATTTTGGTACTTGTGTGTCACTGTCTATTTTATATCAGACTATTTATTTTTCAACTTGTCATTTTTATCTTTATTCCCCTCTATTTTATCATTCAAACATATTCCTCTAATGAAGAAAACATATTAGTGGAGGAAAGGGACATATCCCATTCAAGCCTAGTGGGTCACGATCTTTCCTAATTTGCAATAGGAGATAGGATTGATCCCAATTTATTATTATTCAAAATCAAAGTTTTTTTATGACCTCATGATTATAATTCTAAACAAATAGGTGATTCAACCTATAAAAAATAATGGTAAATAAGAATTAAAGATCATTATCTTGAAAGACAAAGTTATCATTACTAATTTTGAAGTAACATGAAGCTCATGAATTAGAGAAAGCTAATTTTCATGAAGTGAGAACCAAATCTTACAAAAGAATTGAAGGAGTTAGAAGCCAAGAAAAGTGTATTACAAGTGGAGATCACTACATGATGCTTCCTAGCAGGAGATAATCTTGCTAAAGTCCCAAAATAAAAAATATTTTGTGTTGCATGTTAGATAACTAAGAGGGGGGTGAATCAGTTAAACCAGTTATCCTATAGTCCCAAACTCTTAGATATACATATTTAAACTTTTTCAACAACTCGGTAACATAAGATAACAAACTGTCTATTCATTTACCGAATAGTAGTAATTCAAAAACTGTTTATATATTGATTAATAAAATATGAAATATGTAAAGTATGATAGAAAATAATCATAACAAATAACACATAACACAAAGATTTAACGTGGAAACCCTGCTAAGGCAAAAACCACCTGGGACCGGTAATCCAAAATATTTCACTCTTCTAAAGTGAGCTTAGTTAGGAGCCAATCTTGTTAAAGGTTACAATGCACACTGTGAGGTGTGACCTTGTTAGAGGATTTAACACTAACAATTAACTTTTGACTAGCATTGACTATGGGGTCAAAAAGAAAACCTTCATACATTGAATGAATTTCATAGTAGAAAATATGACTGTTAAGTCCACTCGGTTAAGAGATTTTGCTGTAACAATGGTTAAAATAATACAGTTCTGATATGATTCAAATACAACTCAATTTGCAAATATTCAGATCTATGCTAAGCTCATCAAAAATCCTCTGATCAATAATCAATTTCCTTCCTCAAATTCTTCAACTTACTTCACTTGGTGTATGTATCTCTGACGCTCAATTCTACAGTTCTGCTTGGTTCAGTCTGTAACCAGTTTGATCAGGTATGCATGAAAAATGTCTTCATATAAAATCTCCTATAGTCTCTATTCATCCTGTATCATCTTAAAATAAAAGCACTTCCATGTTAAGAGTGTTTATCCCTATGAGTGAGTGGTCTAGGGTCATGTTAAGTGCCTTGATTAGGTCTTTGCATGTATCTGGTTGTTTACCCCTTGTTCTGCTTCTGTCCCCCTTATTTCTAGCCTTTTCTAGATAATTTTTTTTGAGAATCTAGAGTTTCTGACTGTCTAGGTCAAAGATGAGCTAGTAGGGTCAAGGATGACCTAGACCCTAACCTAGGTTAGGGATGACCTTGAACTTGACCTAGGTCTGAGTCTACCTCATCCCTGGCCCCAAGTTCAATTTTTAGATTTTAGGAGTTACTGGATGTCGGGCTTCAGAAAATTTCTTTTTTCCCACTTTCGGGTCAGCCATTTCAGGTTTCGGAATGGTAAATCCTTAAATTGAATTTAATTTAAGTCCATTTCTAGGGGTTAAAGTTAATTGATATTTAATTCTCCTTGTCAGCCTCTCTAGAATTTTGTGCCCTAGATCACTATAAAAGGAAGCCTTCCTCTCTCATTTTCTCCATCACTTTTTCATATCTCTCAAGTCATCAAGTTATGAAATCAAGAACTAAATATCTCAAGAAAGAATTCAAGCATTCAAGTGTTCAAGTATTCAAGCATTAAAGTGTTCAAGTGTTCAAGCATTAAAGTGTTCAACCATTCAAGCATTCATCAAGGAGATCCACTGTTAGCTATTGAAGGATTCAATCTCTTTGGAGCCCCCTTGAATATTTCTCCATCCATATTCATCCAAGCCTCTTCCTATGCAAAGATACATTCAAGATTTGTGTTGAAGATCTAATGCCATTGATTTGAGACATCCTACATTCATTTCTACATTCATTTGGGGCATCCCTACTTGTGGATTCAAGGATTTGAATCCTCCACAAGGACTTCAACATAAGCAAGGTGAATAGTTCCATTTACTTTGTTAATGCATATTGCAATTTCAATTCAATTTCAAGGTTAATTCCTAAATTGGGGTTTGACCAAGGAAAACACCCCCATCCAAACAACAAAAACCATTTTTATTATAGGTACAGGTATAGGATTGTGAATTGAAGCTTGGATCTAGATACCCTTTTCAGTGAACTTTCAAGATATGGAAACAAATTTTCCATCAGAGCTATTTCAGGTCAAGGACAACCTTCAGTGGGGGGTAGGATCCTACCCCAGGGTAAGACCTTGCCTTGCTATCTCAGTTAAGGATGAATCACTTCCTGAAAGACAAAATTTTTCTAGGTTTTCTCCGTCTCGACATTTCTAGTCTGAAATAGGTTGGAGAATTGCCCAAAATTGTGCACAGACATCGAAAATCAGCATTTTCCAAATTTCCCTATTTTGAGGTTAGTATTTTCCTTCTATTTATTTTAGATTTCAAGCATATACTTTTTATAGTAGATTATAGGATTTTCTCCTTTCTTCATATTCTCCATTGTTTGATTCTTTTGTGCATTGATCACTTCTTTGTGATTAATCCATTTGGATCTTTCCTTTTGGGAATTTGGATTGAGGATAGGTCCTATATTCCACCCCTATATTATACATCATACCCCTATTCAAATCAAACATACATTCATAAAGGTGATCCCTTTTCACCTTTATTCCTTTTGGTGAACCTAACACACTTACCCTCTTTTCTTTTATGGAATTAGATGCCCTATTGTGTTTTGTGGTGTTAGATTTCCTTTTATATTATCTCATTGATGTTAGATTTTCCCTTTGTGTTAAATCTTGCATGGTAATTAGATTTAAAAAATACAAAAAAAATATTCCAAAATTTCTTTCAAAATACAAAAATATTCATGTTTTCTTAGTTTAGTTCATTTGCATTGCATTGGTTTATGAGCTTTACTACTTCTAGTCCTACTTATAATATTTTGGTTAGATGAAGTCATAGAATTATGGGTTGCTTTGATCCTGAGTCTTCATCTCCTTTCCTTAGGATCTTGGATGATAATTTGATTCTTCATGATTCCAATCCTATTATGGAGAAAAACTCTTCTCACTCATCTCATGATGAGGATGATTCTTTAAGAGTTCCTCTTGAACAAGTCCAAAAAATTTCAATTGAACTTGATAAAATGGGTAATTGGCTTATTCAAGAAAACTATAATAAAGATTCTATTCAAGCTATAGAAGCTCTTAAGAAAGTTCTTTGTGATAGTGATCAAGGTGTTAACCTCTTGCGTGGTATTACTCACCTCATGCATTTGAATGTTAAACCTTTAGCTCAAGAGCTCAAGATTTAGGGTTGATTCCTCTTGTCACTAGTGTAGAGCCTTCTTTTATTCCTTTACCTAGTGTTCCTACCTATAATCCTTCTTTGGGGACTGTGATGGTTCCTTTTGTTCCTATGAGTCTTCCTCATGTGCCCCTTCCTACATCACAACCTTCTTATCATAATGTTCCTTTTACTTATTCCAATCTACTTCCAACTATAGTTCCAAGTATTCCTCTAGTTGTGTCTTCTATTCTTGCACCTTCTTACACTTTACCTAGTGTTTCTAATGTTTCTATTCATCCTATTTCCTCTAATGATTCAACAATCATTATTTTGGCTCAAACTGTGTCATCCTTACAATAACAACTTGCTTTCTTAACTCAAAACAAGTTTAGTGGTCCTACATGTGACATGAGAAGTCCTTTGTCCTGAGACAATATTTATACTCCTATTCCTCAACAAGTTGATATGTCTCATCTTGAGAATTATAACAGAAAAGGAGACCCAGTGCATCATGTTAAAACATTTCAAATCCTTTGTAGTGATTATGCTCATGACCATAGGATTTTGGCCAAACTTTTTGCTAGAACTTTCCATGACAAGGCCTTAAAATGTTATTGTTCCTTGCCTCCTTATTCTATTGATTCATTTCCACAACTTGCTAATGCCTTTATTCAACAATTTCAAAACAACATTGGATCGCAAGTGTCTTTGACTAATTTGATGCATTGTAAACAAAGTGCTAAGGAAAAATTGACTGAATTTACTGGTAGATTAAAGCATTTGCATGCTCAGATTTCCTATCCTTTTCCTGATATTGATATTCAACATATTTTTATTTAAAATTTGCAAAAGGATATTAGAGATAATATTCTGCTTACTAAATTTACCTCTTTTCAATAACTTTGTGTAGCGCTTCATCATTATCAATTACAAGTGAGTCAATTTGAGAGCACCACTATAATGACTCCTGTTCCAGTTGATAAAAGTGATGCTACTCCTAATATAGTTGCTGATCAAGTTGCTGTTGCCTCTCACAAAGCCACTTTTGCATCCACTACTTTTCGATTAAATTGTACATTTACTCCTGTTTCTGAATCTTTACATTTTATTATGAATAGGTTGTTAACTAATAATATGATTACTTTACCTCCTATTCAACCTCTTTTACCTACTACGATTGCATCTTAATCCTTTTGTCAATATCATCATTAGAATGGTCATGATATTGAGAAGTGTTATTCTTTAAAACATAAGGTTCAAGACCTAATTGATTCCAATGCCTTATCTGTTGATAATCTTGATGGTAGTGGGAACAAATCTATTTCTCCTCCTAATCAAAACCTTCAAATCTATACAAATCATTTACCTGCGCATGATACTTATACCATTGCTAAACCATCTTCTATGGAAATTGTGTATGATTCAAAGATGGATGATCTCAATCACATTGTTAATCAAGTGGAGCATGTTGTTCAATCTGTATCTCCACCTCAACCTCAACCTCAACTTCAACCTCAAGTTCAATCTCAACCTCAGCCAAAACCTAAGCCTATATTGAAAACTCAACCTAAACCTTGACAACAACCTAAGAATAAAAGACCTTGGGAACTTTTTATTACCTTTGATGATTCTGAGACTATTAAAGCTCCTGATGGTCCCCTTTATATTTATGCTAGGATTTCTTAGATACCTAATCATGGTCGTCTTGTTGATCCTACGTCCTTAGTCAATGTTATTACTGAAGAAAATATTTTTTATGAAAAATTTGCAACGTGATTCTTATGATACATTAGATGTGTGGATTCAAACTTGTAATGGTTTTATTTATCCATCATTTGGTTCTATTAACTTATCAGTTGAACTTTGTGGAAAAATTGTGAACACTACCTTTTTTGTGGTTCCTACTTTTGATCAGTTTAAAGTTAATCTTGGTTTTCCATGGTTAAATGCCATGCATGTTGTTGCTTCACCTATCCATAAATGTCTTAAATTTGTTCACAATGAAGAAGTGAAGATGGTTAATCATAGTTTATATCAACCTTCTAGGCCCATAGATTAAGCTTCTCTTGATTTCTTTTGGCCTTCATTATCTAACTCATGTCCTTCTCGACCTGATAATATTTTCTACTCATATCAAGCCTATAAGCATCATAATATTCTTGAATTACACGCAACTTCAATGGATCTTAATTGTGGTCTTTTCCCTACACCTTCCATACCTCCTTTAACTATGGCTTCTACTTCTGTTAATCAAGTTCCTACTATTGCTGATAAGCCTATTAATCTTCCTAAAGAACCTGTGAAGGATCCTGTGATTGTTCCTCCTAGTTCTCAACATATTTCAAGTAAAGAAAAATGTAATTGATCTGCTAATGAACACCATAAAAAGCATCATGCTCAAGCTAAAGTTCATAATTCTATTCTTCAAAATTCATTACTTTCTTCTGATAAGCCTATGCATGATGTTGTTACTAATAATGATGTTAAGATGTATGATTATGATGATCCTATTTGTATCTTAGATCCTATTTTGATTAATTTGGATGAAGAAGATACTCTTGATGATACTAATGATGTTAATGATGAATATGAGACTATTGACATTGACATTGATTTACCTAATATGCTTTCATCACAATTGACTATTACATATAGTGTTGAACATTGTGATTCTCAAGAGGATCCTTGTTTTGAACTAGCTATCATTCCTACTATGTTGGATGTAGTCACTCTTGTGAGTTACCCACCTTCCCTAAATGATATAGAATGAGATGGGGAGAGTAGGCGGTGCACTTGATTAGCTTGTCCTTTATGGTAGCTTTGTTGTGTGTTTTCCTATTGTACTATGCTTCTCCCATGATGTGTTTGCTAAATGTTGTCAGATTATTTTATACCACCCTTGTTGCTCTGTTGGTGCAAGGTGATAAAGGAATCAAACCCGTTGTACAATTTCCTTTATATGTATCTCTTTTATTCTATGTGTTGTTTCATGTTATGTTGTACTTATCCTATTGTGCATAAATGTTTCCTTGTGTAATCTGCTTGGATTTGAGATGTGGTAGCATTGATTATTTTTGGTCTCCATGTCATGGTTCGAAAAGATTATTCTTTGTATATCTTATGTGATCTTTCCTCCTTTGTGATTGTAGTTCTACTTTCTTTTGGGAATGATGTCAATTCATTTGCAATAACATATATCATATATATATTATCTTATGATCATACTGCCCCACGGTAGGTAGATCCCTTCTATTTTATCTGTATGTTTGTGGTATTTCCCTTGATTTGTCTTCGTCTGGGGGCATCTCGTAGTGGAAACGTAATCAATGGAGTTTTTTATGTTTCCGTTAAAGCCATTGCTCCTGTTAAAGTGCTAGCAATAAATTTAACATGGGGACATACACTCTACTCACCTATTGCACACACACACACTTTTTGATACACATTATTTTTCAAGATACCTTTTCTCCCTTTTTGGATTAGTGACTAATCCTTAAAGCATGGATTTATATTTTAGGATCTCCTGATCCCTCCAGTTTCAAAATTTTGATCCCTTAAGGTTGGAGGTGTCCTTAAGACTGGATCTCTTTTATTTTTGGTTTTACGCTTATGGAATATAATATTCCTAAGGGTGAATCCTTGAAGGGTTGACTAGTGAGTGTGTGTGTGAATTTTGTACCTAACTATAGACACAACACTTCAGTAAAACATTAGAGGTTAGAAAAAATCAAAATCATGCAATAGAATGAAAACTTAACTAACCAGGTGATTTACTACCTTCTAGTAGGTGTGAGTATGATCTTCTCAGATTATACCAAGATCAATGACCTTGACGACACCTAAATGAAGGATTCAAATGCAAAATCTAGATATGGAATGAATGCAATTAATCTATTTTTTTGGATTTTCTATGCTATTAGGATAATGAAAACTTGATATGGATCTATGCTAATATGAAAATTGATATGCTAAAATGATCTAACAATAATATTCTAAATGATATGGATACTATGCAAAAACAATAAAAATCTCACAACTCGAATTCTCAAGATCGATTCTTCAGTCTCCAATTCGACAGTGTGAGTGTGCAATTCGTGGATCAATGGATTAATAATGAAGAGCTAAAGCCTTAATTTATAGAAATCCAGGGCTTTGTAGGTGCATGAAAAAAAGCCATAAATCACTCAATAACTCAGGTTGATTTTTGAGTTATTTTTAAATAAAAGATAATTAACTCACAAAAACATGCAAAAGCAGAGTTCAACTCAAAATAGAGTTTAGATTTAATTGATAATTGATAGTTGTCTGCTTTTCTGATTGTGCATGTTTTATTTATGAATTAATTTAATAATAAAGTGATTTATTTCCAACTTAACTGATTTTGAAAAATAAAACAATTGATTTATGGGTTAATCAATTATTTTCAAACTTTTATTCAAAAACAATATTATTAAAAATTGACAACTTTCTTTAATTAATTAAATAAGAATTTAATCAATTATTCATAGGATTTTGGATTTATTGTTAAAATTAAATAATACAATTTAGGAATAAATAGAATTAACTTCAATTAAACAATTAAGTGGCAGAATTAAATCTAATTAATTAAATATTGAGAATATTCAATTAATCAAACTTTAGGATAAATAGGATTTATCACCAAATAACTATTAAATTAAAGATAATTATGATGATTAGGAATATTACTAGGAATATTCCCTGATGTAGAATTTATGACAATCAATTAGGATTTGATGATCTTCAGATGTGCCTTAGGTTAGGACTTTGATGTCTATTTCGGTCGATGTGTCGATATAGGAGATTAATGAACCTATAGCCTATTTTTGGGGTATTACATTTTGCCCCTCTTTGAATTACTGTGCGAAGCACAATGTTTCAAAGACAATCTGTGTATGATATTGAAACTGATGTTTGGAATTGAAATTGATATGAGATAGAAGCTGATTGAAAGATTTGATATGAAGATAATAGGTCCTGAATGACCAAAGATAATGTTAACTATAACAGTAATGAACCGATGATTGTGAAAAAGTGTCAAAATGCCTGATTCTAAACCTTATGATTGTGAAGAAGTGAGTGACCGATTCCAAACCCAATTTTCCTTATATTGAATCACACTAGTATCACATTTGAACTCTTCAGTTTCCAAAGAACCAAGGAAATAAAACAATTGAACCGATAGTTGCAAAAATTGATACAATTTACAAGATTAAGAGAATACCAGATTGATATGGATCTCGATGAATCTGATATGCTCCGAGTGATGATGGATTTTCCCCGAGCAATGAGGTCTTTTTGATGAATCAACAACTAGATGTGGTTGTTGTCTTGATTACTAAGGAAAGATATGATTTCCATAAAGATTATAGACTTTGAATGATATGCAATACCATGCTCCCTTTAGGATTAAAATTGAAATCTGACAAGAAAAGTTAGCGTTGATAGTTTAGAAGCATGTTAATTGATTTGAGAAGTGGTTAAACATGTTCAAGAACACATTCTGCATCATTTGGAGGTCTAGAAGACCAAGTTTGACTAGGTTTGACCATGAGTTGACCATGGTTGACCAAGTTAAAACTTTGATAGTTTGATGTAAGATAATCAGTTAAGTTGAATTCTCAATTCCTATGATGATTGAAGGTTGATTGTGCAAGTAGTTAATAATATGAATGATCTCAGATTTTGATTTTGATCCCAAAAAAGGATTCTACTTGCTATTTCATTGGAGGAACCTTCGTATGAGATTTAGCTCTTGTTAGATTTGAAGATGCGATTTGAAGAATCGGTTAAGCATTGAAATTCATTTAGTCAATCATTGTGAGATCATGCAAAAAATGCAAAGAGACATGCAGTATGAAATGCAACCTAAGACCTAGGACCTAGTCACTGATCATGTGTCGGTCATTCTCATCATCAAATTTTTAGGTAACCAGATAAATCAATACAATGCCCACTAGTTATGAAACCATAGACATATAAATATCGATTTTTATATGCAAGAATCAATACAACACCCACTGATTAGGAAACCATGGATATATGAATATTAATTTTATTTTCAGAATGTCAGATTAGATATAAGCACCAAGGCATAAACGCTAGGATGACCTAAATATCATGTCCATTTTGATATAGAAATTTGCATAAGCATCAAAACATAGACGTCATGATGACCAGAATATGCCTTGCGGTCTAAACACATCAAGCAGTCAAGAGATCATTCGAAATCCAATGTGAATTACCTATAGTGACCCTTTATCGTTCACATCCTTAGGTAAGATCGCATTTCACAGTAGGAGAAAGAATTCACTCAAAAAGACAATAGTTAGATCAAAATTCCTTGAATTTTTTGGGTATCAATGGTCAAGGTACGCATGGCCATCCAATTCGAGATAGAGGCTCTTATAGTCGGACACCATTTCAATCCAAAATTTCCAAAGATGTTAGATTTTCACATACAAGAAGAAGACAAAGAAAAGATTATGCCCCCAGTCATCACTCTAAATCTTGTAAAGGACATCATCGAAGAGCTCGAAGGGACACAATATGCAAAATCTCAATGTGAATCAGTAAGCATACACAGAGATAAAAGCATGAAAAACATAGATTATTTTCAGTTTGTGTTTGATTGCATTGTTGTAGATGCAAAATCCTTTCTAGAGACAAGACTGACTGACTGACTTCAAATGAAGCTTCAAAGGACCTTGACTCGATATGATACATCTAAAGATACACTAGAGACCATAGGATATGACATTGATTGCCCTCAAGTGTTAACATTGATAGGATATAGATGCTTGAGCTGATTGGTGTACAAACTGACTTATTGAAAATAGAAATGCAAAAACAAACCGGGAGATATGTACAAACTAAAGCAAGACTGAAAGTTGGGAAAGACCAAGATTGCACTGATAGATGGAGCATTTTGAAACAAGTGGCGCCCGTTTGCTAGGTTTTCACCATCTTGGCAGAGATTCTATTTTTGCTACCAAGGTGCCTATTTCCAGGTTTTCACCAAGGCACTTTTTCTTTTTTCTCATTTTTTTGTATTTTTCATTTTTTCAATTTTTTTGTACTTTTGATATTTTTCACTTTTTTTGTGAATCATCAAGGTGCCTATTGCTAGGTTTTCACCAAGATGTTCATTTTTTCAGGACTTTTTCAGATTTGTAAGATTTTTTTAGGACATTTTACCATAGACTAAATGCCTTAGGTGTAGAATTTCTTCAGATGGAGAACATTGATTGGTTCTCAAAGCTATTCTCCTTCAATCATTAAGAGTTGATAGGCACCAGAGCCAAAAGTAGTAGTGATAACAAAGGGACCTAGCCAATTGGGTTCAAACTTCCCCTTGCATTCTCATTGTGATTGATTTTTAGGATTCTCTCTCAAGATTAGATCACCAACCTAAAATTCTCTGTGTCTGACTTTCTTGTTGTAACCTCTAGACATTCTCTTTTGATATACTCTGAGATGATCATACGTTGCTTGTCTACACTTATCTAGTAGTTCAAGTTCTTGCAACCTAGACACTCTTTAGTCATCATCAGTTACTAGACCATGCATTCTAATTCTTAGTGATGGGATTTCAACCTCAATACGTAGTACCGCTTGAGACCCATAAACTAAAGTGAAAGGTGTAGCCCTAGTAGACATTTTGATACTTGTTCTATAGGCCCAGAGAGCTGGATTGATCATGAGATGCCAGTCTCTTCTTGTCTTATTAACTGTACGATGCAAGATTTTTAATAAATTCTTGTTTGAAGCCTCTGCTTGTCCATTCCCTTGAGGATAGTAGATAGATGACCAATGTTGTGTAATCTTGAATTTGGCACATAAATCATCTAGGTCTTTGTTCTTAAATTGTCCACCATTATTTGTGATTATGGAATGAGGGATCCCATATCTGCATATGATATAGTTCAAGATGAACATATATATTTGATTTCCAGTTGCTTGTGTCAAAGGGACTGCTTCTACCCATTTTGTAAAATAATTTGTAGCTATGATTATATGGGTATGTCCATTAGAAGAATGAGGATGTATAGATCCTATAAGATCAAATGCCCATTGGTGAAAAGGCCATTGTGTAGTAAAGGGAATTAGATCTCTCCCTAGAGCATGAATTAATTTTCCATGCACTTGGTACTTTTGACAGTTCTTAGCAAACTTGATAGACTCTTTCTCCATTTCAGGCCAATAGTACCCAACCCTAATAAGTTTTTGAGCTAATGTCAAACCGTTCGAGTGTGACCCACAAATACCATCATGGACTTCCTCTAATGCACGTTGAGACTCTTCCCATTCTAAACATCTAAGTAGCATACCATCTAGACCTTGTTTGTATAGATTGTGACCAATGATGACATATCAGGAGGCATTACGGATAAGGTATCTCTTTTCATGGTGGTTAAAGGTATCAGGAATGATTTGGTCTTGGAGATAGAAAAATAGGTTTTTGTATCTAGATGAATCATGACCAACAATAGTGCAGATCATGCAAGTTTTAGGGGGGTCATATGTAGGATAAGATAGTGCTTCCACCAGGAACTCATAGTGTAGCTCATGTTCAGGCTACTGTAATAAAGTAGATAGCGTTGCCATTGCATCGAAAACCTTATTCTCTATTCTAGGAATTTTCTCAAATGTGATAGATAGGAAATACTTCTTTAGATCATCTACCATGCTCTTGTAAGGAATGAGCTTTTCATCTTTAGTTTGGTACACATCATTGACTTGATGGATAACAAGTTGAGAGTCTCCATGAATGTGTAATTCTGTTACTTGCCACTCAATTGCTATTTTCATGCCATTCAAAAGGGCTTCATATTCTGCAATATTGTTTGTGCAAGGGAACTTTAATCTGAATGCTTTTGGGTTTAAGTATCCTTGAGGAGTTATGAACAATATGCCTACTCCAGATCCATTCTGTGTGTAGGAGCCATCAAAGAATAATTTCCATTCTCTAGAAGAAAGAGTCATGATAGAGGAATCTAGAAATTCCATTTGCATTGGTGTATCATCAATCATAGGTGCATTTTCTAATTGATCAGCAATAACTTGTCCTTTGATAGCTTTTCTTTCCACATATTCAATGTCAAATTCACTTAAGAGCATGACCCATTTAGCTAATCTACTTGTGAGGGTAGCTTTTCTTAGTAGGTAATTGAGTGGATCAATCTTATCTACCAATTGTGTGGTATGAGCTAACATGTAGTGTCTCAATTTCTGTGATGCAAAGATTATAGCTAGACAAGCTTTTTCAATCATTGAATAGTTCTTCTCATATGCAACCAATGTCCTACTGATATAGTATATAGCTCTTTCCTTTTTTTTCTCATCATGTTGTGCGAGAAATGCCCCCAGTGATGTATATGTAGTGGAGATATATAAGATCAATGGCTTCCCATGAATAGGAGGCATCAAAATAGGAGGATTTGATAGATATTGTTTGATATGGTCAAAGTTCTTCTCACATTCTTCATTCCATGCAAAGGTCACACCTTTATGTAATGTTTTTGTAAAAGGTTGTGATATATCTACCAGCTGTGATATGAATCTTCTTATAGATTGAACTCTTCCTTGCAATTTCCTCATTTGAATAATATTCTTTGGAGGTTGCATTTCCATTATAGCCTTCACTTTAGCTGGATCAACTTCGATACCCTTATTTGAAACTATGTATCCTAAGAGCTTTCTAGAAGTGACACCAAAAGCACATTTCTTAGGATTTAGTCTGAGACTAAATTTTTCCATTCTATCTAGTATCTTGCTCAAGTCATCTAGATGTTTAGCTCTAATAATAGATTTTGCTAACGTATCATCAACATAATCCTCCATAGTCATATGCATCATGTCATGAAAAATATATGTCATGGCTCTTTGATATGTAGCACCCGCATTCTTAAGCCCAAATGACATGAAATTCCAATAGAAGGTGCCCCATGCACATGTGAAAGCAATTTTCTCTTGATCCTCTGGAGCAATTTTTATTTGATTATATCTAGAAAAACCATCCATTAAAGAATACATCTCAAAGCCCGCAGTCATGTCCACAATCATATCAATGTTAGGTAATGGAAAATCATCCTTAGGGCATGCTCTTTTTACATCTCTAAAGTTTGTTCACACTCTAATTGATTTATTTGGTTTTGAAATAGGTTCAATATTAGAAATCCACTCCACATAATCAATAACTCAGATGAATCTAGCTTTTAGGAGCTTCTCTAATTCAACTTTTACCAAGAGTGCAACATGAGGATGCATCTTTCTCAATTTTTGCTTGACAGGTTTGACATTTGGAGCTATAGATAAATGATGCATTATAAGATTAGGATCCAACCCTGGCATATCTAAATATTTTCATGCAAATTTGATCTTCTTCTCTGTTAGGAATGTTGTAAATTTTTCCTTCTCTTCTTCTGATAAAGATTGTGCTACATGAATCAACTGTGGTTCTTCTGTTGTTCCCAAGTTGATGGATTGAGTGGGCTCAATCAAAACTGGAGATCTATCCTATAAATGATTCAGAAAGACATCAAATATCTCATCCTTAGGCACCTTAGAGAGGTTTTCACCTTAGGATACGTCTTTTATTTTTACTTTTGTAGGTTCTGAGACTGCCACAAAGTGGTTTTCACCCTCAGAACTCCTTTTCTTTTTCTTTTTATTCTTATTTTTCTAACTAAGATACTTGATTTCTGACTCTGTCATGCTAATGCTCGGTTCACTAATGGAAGTCCTCATAGGCTCAACTACATTGAGGTAGCAAGCAAGGGCATAGTCATTCAGGAAGGTATAAATACCATGGCTTAGATTTGTGGAGGTTTGATCAATAAGTTCAGGATGTTGGATAGTCAAAATGGGGAAAGATTGGGAGATAGTGTTTATGGATATGGATCTATCATCATTGGTCCTAACCCAACACTCAGGTTCAAAGGTGATATTATAGCTTAAGACATTCAATTCATGAATAGGCTCAATTTCATTATGGGAGTCCAATTCAGCCATACGTGGATCAGACTCGATAGGTTCATCATTTCTCTCTAGACTTACATTAGGTTTAGGTGCATATTAATGAATGACATCAACATGTTTCTCTATAATAAGCTCATCTTCTTCTAGAATGGCTCCCCATTCATAGTCATTAGATTCTTCATCTATGCCTCTAGGAAATCTGAGAACATGAGTAAAGTCAGGATGAATACCCCAAGAAGGGTTACCCTCAGATTCTGATTTGAATTCATACTCATGAGAATCTATCTCAGAATAACTACCACCTTCCTCTTCTTGATTGTTTTCAAGATTAGCTGGTTCTTGTGTTGCAACTATCTCTTGATTGATAGTAGGTTCTTGTGTTTCTACTACATTAATTCTTTTGATTGGATCATCTTTATCATCAAGAAGGTCTTTGATTTCTTTAGGCAAACTTTCATAAGGGATAAGTTCAGAGCTGTTTGAATCACTATCTGATGGTTCTATTTCTTCTTTCTTAAGAAGGGCTTCTCCTGGTCCGATCTGCTCTATGACATGAGAACAATTACCTTTGAGGTGAAAGGGTTTCTTTTTAAATCCTAAGCCACCTTTGTCTTTATTTTCTCTACCAGTATGTGGGATAGGTGCCTCAAGACCTTTTCCTCTAACTCCTAGAGGTCCTTTACCTAGATATCCCATCTTAGCTATCAATTTATCTCTTGGGCCATATGACTTAGAAGGATCTTTTGGTACTACTAAGTTACTAGTTTGAATATCATGGGATTTAGATTCATCTTTGTATAGCCATGCAAGCATCACTTCATCCTCTTCAAATTATTGCTTGGAGACTTGTTCTGCTACAAAATTCTTTTTATATGCCTCAAGAGGTTCTTTAGAGTCTGGTTTGGATTGTTTCAAAGATTGTCCATAAGACTTAGGTGAGATAGGGAGAGATGTCAAAGATAAGATTGGCTATATAGTATATTCTCCCATACTATTTTCTTTGATATTAACCTCTTTTGCAAGATCTTCCATTTTAGATGTGGATGCTTCTTTAGTTGGTTCAATGGAAGATTCTCTGTTATTAGGCACAAGTTTATCTGTACTTTCCTTCAATGTATTGCAAGTGGTGGATATGTCTACTAGAATAGTGAACTCTACTCCTTCATAAGGAAATTTCAAGCATTGGTGAAATGTAGAAGGAATAGCCTTCATCTCATGTATCCATGGTCTCCCTAGAAGAATGTTGTAAGCCAAAGGTAGATCAAGAACTTGACATATAGTATCTCTGATAACTAGACCTACTCTGATAGGTAAGAAAATGGTGCCTTTAGAAGATCTTTCTTGTTCATCATAGGATTTTATAGTTATTTTCTTTCTAGGATTAATAGCCAATTCTGAAAATCCCAATTGTGTGATCAAGTTGTAAGAACAAATGTTTAGGCCAACACCTCCATCTATCAACACATGTTTGACTCTACGGTTCTGGATCAAGAATTCTATATGCAAGGGCTGGTTACGTGGGTGACTCAAGAAGTTGTCATCTTCTTCTAAAAAGGAGATATATTGCGGAGATGTAAGATGTCCAACCATAGTCTAGAACTTGTCTAAATCAAGGCCATCAAGAACATTGGATCTGAGCAAATCTTTGTCTAGAATGGCTCTATGAGTTGGAGATATTAAAAGCAACTCAAACATGGAGATTTTTGCATTAGTGTGTTGGAGTTGTTGAACAATGCTATAAGATGTTGGCCTTGTGTCTTTAGGATTGGAAGATTTAGAAACAACCTTCTGTTTGGAAGCGGAAGAAAGATTGAAGGGCATCTTAGGGACATTTGATGAATCTGGGGTTTGTCTATTCAGATGTGCCTGAGCTTGTGATCAAGTAACTATGTTAGCTGAAGGATGATCTCTATCTCTTCACATAATTGTGATGACATTGCAATGTTCAGAGAGACAGGGTTCGACCATATTGATAACAACATTACTTCCAAGGTAAGCATAATTAACCTTTTCCCCCATATTAGGTTGAGAAGATGAAACTTCTTGACCATGTTTTAGAAATGGTTCTGTGAATGCTGTATGATCATTATTTATCTTATGATTGTCAATGGTGATATCTCCCTTATCAATCAGATCTTGAATAGTATGTTTCAAGCATAAGCAATTATTAGTTTTGTGACTTTTACCCTGTTGGAAATCACAAAATTCATTCTCTCTCCACCATTTTGGTTTAGGATCAGAATTAGATTGTTAGATCTCAAGCAAAGAGATGATTTGATTAGCTAGCATAGTTCTCATAGCTGATTCTAAAGATTCTCCAAGAGGAGTGAACTTTCATTTATTATCAGCGGACCACTTTTTATACTCTAGCTTCTTTTGAGATGATTCAGGTACCTTTTGTTCTGAAGCTTTTACGGCTTGGGTACCAATAGTTAGATTGAAAGCTGGTACCTTTGATGAGGCATAGATAGTACAAAAAACACCATCTGTGACAATGCCTTTATTCTTGTTCCAATTTTTGTTCTTGTCTTTAGAATTGGATCCTCATTCGTAGTTGTCTTTTTGAAGTGTGATTTCTCCTTTTTTCACAAGTACTTTTTCAATTTTGATTGCATTGTCAACCATTTTATCAAAAGAAGTATGATCTTGAATTTGTAAAGGATAGTTGATCTCTGGAACAAGATTATTGATGAAGATTTCCAATTTCTCAGTTTCTAGAATAGGCCTAGCATATAGAGAGAATTTCTTCCTCCATCTTTTGAGAAATGTCAAGAATGGTTCACCTGGATATTGCTTGAGATTGAAAATATTGATCATGGTGACTAGATGTTGAATATTGTAGGAGTATTGCTGATAGAAAAATTTGATCAACTCCTCAAAAGTTTTGATAGTAGAAGGAAATCTAGAGAACCAATGAATGGCTGCTCCCCCTAGAGATTGAGGGAAGAAATGCATCAGATAGGTTGGTTCGTGCATGAAATCCATAGATTGTGTACAAAATTATTTGACATGATTTTGGGGATCTGAGTGTCCATCATACTTATCATACTTATGCATCTCCACTCTTTTTGGGAATGGTGGCATGTACAAGTCTTTGTCAAATGAGAAAGGACATAGGGCCTCCATGGAGAACTCCTTGGGTTCTTTTTCTTTCTCAAGGTTATTAAGTTTGACTTGCATGGCATGCATCTGTTTCATCATAGCTATGAGTGGAGTTTCTTCCTCATGTGTAATGATATCTTCAAAATTAAAGTTGGGAGGAAGTTTAGCTCCTTGATGAGCCAATTGTAAAAAGTATGCCTCTTTGTCTTCTTTCAAGAAATGCTTCATCATTTGTTTGAAGTTATCATCATTTTGATATTGAGCAATTTCTTCAGGTGTGGGTTCCTGATCTGCACCATGTTGAGATTGAGCTCTTTGAGAGGCAAAGTTTGTCCCTACTTGAGACATGGTAGGAGTTCTACCTGGGATAGATTGATGTGGAGTTTGTTGATTACCTCCATGAGTTGATGAAGGAGGAATGTAACTAGTTTTTAATCGAAAGTTGCCAAGACTGTCATCTTCGTAAAGACTAGAATTATAAAGTTGTTCAAGAGTTGGACCTACGTGAGTAAACAAAGTTTTGGTGTTAAGTGCTTCTCCTGATTTGTTGTGAGAGGAATCTCTAGTTTCCACCATTAACCTTGGGTGAAGCAAAAGAATAAGATGAAGACAACTGAAGAATGAATTGAATCAAGATGATCAGATGATGCAACCTTGTCAAGGTTTGATTGATTGAAGCTTGAATTAGACATAGATGAAGGAGACCATGCCCTAGATGTATGGGTAGATGCCCAAAAGATAGCGAACATGAGTTCACAACACTTAGCCATTTTGAAGATGGATTGAAGATTGATAGTTATGACAAGGTTTTGACACAAGATGATAAAGACTCAAATCGATTAAATAGAAGGCTAAATCGGATTCAAAAGGTCACTTTAGGAAAATGATGGGATTCTCAATATTTTCTACTTTGTTCCTGACACAGTGATTTGTTTGACAAATTCTGGAAATAGGTTGGAAAAGCTGGGTCTCTGATAGTTTTGACAACTTTCTGACAACTTTTTGAAATTTCTCAAATGACTTTCTACAGGCTTGTACGACAGTGGGTATAGCATGAAATGACAATTGGAAAACTTGTACAATTATTACAAAACTCGCACGACAGTTGATAGCAGGAATTTTGACTTTTTGGAATTGATTGGCAAAAAAACTCGTACGATAATGTACCTAATACCATACGACAATTAGGGGGTTCTGAAATGACAATAGCCAAAAGTTGTATTACTTTCTAACTTTACAAAATGACTGTTGACTCCAGAAAGGAATTTCACTTCAATTTTTGGAAATTTTTGGGTTTTTAGTTTCAGATTGTTTGCAAATTTCAATGTCCAAATTTGAGGATTGTAACAGATTTGTTCATTTTCAGTAACCAGATAGATAAGCAAGCATGCAAAATAGCAAGCAAGTGATTTTAAGCATGTCTAAAAATAATGAACAAGGGAAAAAGAAACCTTGTGCATGAACAATCAAGTGATTTATTTGTGCTAATCCTTAGAAGTGCTAATCATGTATGTTCCAAAAGGTTTTGCAATAATGCACATATTCCTAGAAAATGAAAATTTGGCCTCACTAGGGTTTTTAGTAATGGTTTGACTTTGTAACTTTTATGATCCAAGAGGGTGAAATCCAATCCAAGTGCACTGGGGTTTTGACACAGTCTAAGAACTTAATCTTTAGGATCTTCTAGGGAGATCTGACAACCCAACAAGAGACCACACCTGCGGAGATTTCTTCCAATAGGACATTTATATAGCGGTTGTCACTACCACAGTGAAAATGGCTATTACCACTTGAGGTTCCGTTAACGTGGTTGACCCAATTAAGGGAATGTCCACTATGGTTAACCCTCTCTAAAGGTGACTCACAAAATATACCACATGGAGACTGGTTCTAGATTCAAGGATCTGAGTTTCTGTTACTACCCAAAAAAGGAGTAGAGCATAGTCCTCTAGCCTTTTAACTTTTAACCCAAACAAAGCAGACAGATTAATCCAACATGCTAAGACCAAGATTATCTCACAAAGATCTATGACGTCAACCCCTTATGATCTATCAACCTCTCTGGAGAGAGAATGCATCAATCAAAATTTGAAGACACACGAATCTAGTAGAACGTGAGATGCCCTCAGTATCCTCCCTACCTACAAGGGTTCCTTTGTTGAGAAGAGTTTCACTGGAAACCCACTCTCTCAAGAGCCACAAATAGTGTTCATGGGGCCTATTTACTATGTGTAACAAAGATGCTGAAAAGCAAATCTATGTTCATTTTTATAGCCCAAAATGAAATATGTGATATGAAAGTAATAAAGGTCACACAAGCTTGACACACAAGAGTTCTTTTTAATCCAAATTGAAATGTTATCAGCTGAAAAGATTACCTGAATTCCTCGCAACATGCTTAGTATATTCTTACCTATTTTTAGCAATTCTTGCACTTTTTCCAATAAAAAACTAGTGAAAATCAATAAAAAATAGAGAATTTTAATTGTCAGGGTTAGCTGTTAGTCGAAATTTGAAAACCAAATTTGACAAATTGCCTGAAAATTGAAATGATAATTGAACCCTAGCACTGATACTCATACGGCAGTGGGTTACCTCCCAGACAACAATCTAGAAGCTCATACAACAATGGGTATCAGATCAAATGACAATCGAGCTTCCAGATGATAGTGGGTTTTTGTTTGTGTGATCCTCAATCAAATCAACTACCGTACAATAGTGGGTATCTCCTGGTATGAGTTTCTGACAAAACTCATATGAAAATTGTACGGACAGAGAATAAAAGTCATAGCTTGGAACAGAAAAGATAAGAAAATGATAGAAATTGATAAAATTTGAAGGGAAACCCATTTCAGGGCCCCACGGTGGGTGCCATAAATGTGTGTGTGAATTTTGTACCTAACTATAGACACAACACTTTAGTAAAACATTAGAGGTTAGCAAAAATCAAAATCATGCAATAGAATGAAAACTTAACTAACCAGGTGATTTACTACCTTCTAGTAGGTGCAAGTATGATCTTCTCAGATTATACCGAGATCAGTGACCTTGACAACACCTAAATGAAGGATTTGAATGCAAAATCTAGATATGGAATGAATGCAATTAATCTATTTTTTTAGATTTTCTATACAATTAGGATAATGAAAACTTGATATGGATCTATGCTAATATAAAAATTGATATGCTAAAATGATATAACAATAATATTCTAAATGATATGGATACTATGCAAAAATAATGAAAATCTCACAACAACTCGAATTCTCAAGATCGATTCTTCAGTCTCCAATTCGACAACATGAGTGTGCAATTCGTGGATGGATGGATTAATAATGAAGAGCTGAAGCCTTAATTTATAGAAGTCTAGGGCTTTGGAGGTGCATGAAAAAAAAGCCATAAATCACTCAAATAACTCAGGTTGATTTTTGAGTTATTTTTAAATAAAGGATAATTAACTCACAAAAACATGAAAAAGCAGAGTTCAACTCAAAATAGAGTTTAGATTTAATTGATAATTGAGAGTTATCTTCTTTTCTGATTGTGCATGTTTTATTTATGAATTAATTTAATAATAAAGTGATTTATTTCCAACTTAACTGATTTTGAAAAATAAAACAATTGATTTATGGGTTAATTAATTATTTTTAAACTTTTATTCAAAAAAAATATTATTAAAAATTGACAACTTTCTTTAATTAATTAAATAAGAATTTAATGAATTATTCATAGGATTTTGGATTTATTGTCAAAATTAAATAATACAATTTAGGAATAAATAGAATTAACTTCAATTAAACAATTAAGTGGCAGAATTAAATCTAATTAATTAAATATTGAGAATATTCAATTAATCAAACTTTAGGATAAATAGGATTTATTGCCAAATAACTATTAAATTAAAGATAATTATGATGATTAGGAATATTACTAGGAATATTCCCTGATGCAGAATTTATGATAATCAGTTAGGATTCAATGATGTTCAAATGTGCCTTAGGTTAGGACTTTGATGTCTATTTCATTCAATGTGTCGATATAGGAGATTAATGAACCTATAGCCCATTTTTGGGGTATTACAGTGAGTAGCCACATTCACTAGGTAGTTCAATTCCATCTTTCCAGTTGCGTCATTTCCTTGTGTGGTTCACAATGGGACATAAGTTCTCATTGGGTGAGATAATCACACACACACACACTCTCTCTCTCTAGAGATGTCTCTCTTATTGTGATCTTGGGGTTGACAAAGACTTGAGTCCCTGGGGGCTTGATGTTTCCTTTGTCCCTTTGATTATGATAAGATTATCTTTTCATTATGATCTCCTTTAAGAAGAGTTTGCATCGAGTCCATATTCTTGCTAAAGTGGGGGCTTAATGTATCATCTTAAAATGGAAGCACTTCCATGTTAAGAGAATTTATCCCTTTGAGTGAGTGGTCTGGGGTCATGTTAAGCACATTGATTAGGTCTTTGCATGTATCTGGCTATTTCCCCCATGTTTTGCTTCTCTCCTCCTTATTTCCAGCCTTTTCCAGACAGTTTTCTTTGAGAATCTAGAGTTTCTGATAGTCTGGGTCAAAGATGACCTAGTAGGGTCAAGGATGACCTAGACCTTGACCTAGGTTAGGGATAAATTCCACCCTGACCTAGGGCAGAGTCTACCTCATCCCTGACCCTAGGTCCAATTTTTAGATTTTGGGAGTTACGAGATGTCGGGCTTTGGCAAGTTTCTTTTTTCCTGCTTTCGGGTTGGCCATTTCGGGTTTTAAAATGGTAAATCCTTAAATTTCATTTAATTTAGGTCCATTTCTAGGGGTTAAGGTTAATTGGGATTTAATTCTCCAATATCAACCTCTCTAGAAGTTTGTGCCCTAGATCACTATAAAAGGAAGCCTTCTTCTCTCATTTTTTCCATCACTTTTTCATATCTCTCAAGCCACCAAGTTGTGAAATCAAGCACTCAATCTCTCAAGAAATAATTCAAGCATTCAAGTGTTCAAGTATTCAAGCATTCAAGTGTTCAAGCATTCAAGTATTCACCAAGGAGATCCATTGTTAGCTATTGAAGGATTCAATCTCTTTGGAGCCCCCTTGAAGATTTCTCCATCCATATTCATCCAAGCTTCTTCTTATGCAAAGATACATTCAAGGTTGGTGTTGAATATCTAATTTCATTGATTTGAGACATCCTACATTCATTTCTACATTCATTTGGAGCATCCTTACTTGTGGATTCAAGGATTCGAATCCTCCACAAGGACTTCAACATAAGCAAGATGAATAGTTCCATTTACTTTGTTTATGCATATTGCAATTTCAATTCAATTTCAAGGTTAATTCTTAAATTGAGGTTTGACCAAGGAAAACCCCCCATCCAAATAACAAAAACCATTTTTCTTGCAGGTACAGATACAGGACTGCGAATTGAAGCTTGGATCAGGATACCATTTTCGACGAACTTCTAGGATCTGCAAATTTTCCATTGGAGTCATTTTAGGTCAAGGAGGAACTTTAATGGGGGGTAGGATCCTACCCTAGGGTAAGACCTTGCCCCGCTAGCTGGGTCAAGGATGACTTGCTTCCCAAAAGATAAAAGTTTTTTGGGTTTTCTCCGTCTCAACATTTCCAGTCCAAAACAGGTTGTAGAATTGCCCGAAACTATGCATAGACATCATAAATCAGCATTTTCCAGATTTGTGCTATTTTTAGGTTAGTATTTTCCTTCTATTTATTTAATATTTCAAGCATATAATTTTTATAGTATATTATAGGATTTTCTCCTTTCTTCATATTATCCATTGTTTGATTCTTTTGTGCATTGATCACTTCTTTGTGATCAATCCAGTTGGATCTTTCCTTTTGGGAATTTGGATTGAGCATAGGTCCTATATTCCACCCCTATATAATAAATCATACCCCTATTCAAATAAAACATACATTTATAAAGGTGATCCCTTTTCACCCTTATTCACATCCGACATTATTCATCAATGGACTCATGTCTCTTAAATAAATTAGTAAATTATTTTCATATTAGCCATAGGATTTTGCCTCTTAATCATCATCGTCCATTTTTCCACTTAAACCTTCCTCAACAAATGTGTCAATAAAACATTTTATTCATATCCCTTGGATCATATCTGAATTTTGTCATCCGTGGATCTTATAACAAACTTCATCTCTTACCTCGAAATCATAAGTAATTTCTAGCTCACTGATTTCAGTCAGCTGTTATACCATTTAATGTTTTCATCCATACTTGATTAATACTGAATGCATCAGTGATAACTAACTCAGTTATTACTGTCACTCGGTATACACAAGGCTTACTCAGTGTATACAAAAATCTTCAATTACTGACCACATTGACTTGTTTAATTCTAATCTCTTCTTCATTATAGAATAATGTAACATGCTTAAGTCAACAACATAATGTCATAGACTCATCAATAAGTTACCCAATCTATATGTTATCCTTATCTGTCATATCCATCTTCTCCTTATGTAGATATCTCATTTCTTCACCATTTCTTCCTTCTACAGATGTTCAAATGTTTGTAACTATCATGATAAGTATAGTCAAAACTACTTGACATCAATGACAACATATTGACTGATTTAATCATCTTACATATTGCTTTACTAGCTTGGTAACCTCTTGAATCTTCATCAAGATATTCAATCAGTTGTAGATCATCAATCTCTCCCTTTGGCATTGATGGTGACACAAGCAATATGAAATATGCCATACCATAGCAAACATCAGCTCTACAACTATATGGATAAATGTTGTAACTTGGTAAAGCTCTCCCTAGCTTGATATTTAATATGTTTAATCACTACATTACATCTCAGTTGCATTACATGTAGACTCTTCCTATGGATTTGATCTTCTTTAGCTCTTTGCTTCTTTCTCCTTGTAGTGGATAGGTGTTTCAATTTTTCTCCCTTTTCATGTTCTCATCAACATATATTTCATATACATTTCTCTCCCTTTGACAACAATGCCAAAAGTAAATAGCTCTTCAGTAGCCAAATAGTTCTTTGTTGTTAAGTTTAGATCAAGTACCTTCATGTACTGATATACAATTCCTATTCTAGCTTCTACAATCTTTCACAACCTTAGAAATCCTAAAGTGTGAGCTATATGCATCAACATGAATACTTTTCTGATAAAATATTGGTTGATGCAACCTCCTAATCACCTTTGTGACTGATAGACATGTGATGAACCTCTAGTCTAATCCTCAAGTACTCAAAAGTGTCCTTTGGTAAGGGCTTGGTAAATATGTCAGCAAGTTGTTATTTAGACTTCACAAATTGTAGCTTCACTTTCTTCTCTTGTACTTGTTCCCTCAAATAGTGATACTTTATAGATATGTGCTTTGTTTTTGAATGCATCACCAAATTCTTTGAAATGTTTATAGCACTAGTGCTATCACAATATATAATCACTGGATTAGTGATGATCTCATTCATTCCTTCCAACACATGTTTTATCCATGCAATATTTGAACAATTTGCAGCAGCAACAACATACTATGCTTCAGTAGTTGACTGAGAAATACATGCTTTTTTCTTTCTTATCAATGTTACAAGTCTTTCTCCTAAAAAGAATGCTCCACCAGTTGTGCTCTTTCGGTCATCAATATTTCTAGCCCAATCTGCATCAGTGTAAATTCAAAGTTCAATTTTTCCTTCCTTTATGTACCATAAACCATAATCTTTAGCTTTCTTCAAATATCTTAGAATCCCCTTAACAACAACCATATGTGATTCCTTAGGATTAGCACAAAATCTTGCTACAATCCCAAAAACATGTGCTATATTAGGCCTACTATGTACTACATACATCAATTTTCCAATCATTGATCTATACAATGTCTGATTTACCTCAGTTGATTCATCACCTTTTGTCAACTTACATCCTATGACAATCAGTGTACCCACTGATTTTGAATCTTCCATGCCAAAAGTCTTCAATACTTCCTTGATATATTTTGATTGTGTTATGAAAATCCCATCATTTTGTTGAATAATCTGCAAACCTAGAAAGAATTTAATCTCTCCAAAAATTAACATTTCAAACTCTTTTCTCATTTCATTAGCAAAAGATTTGCAAATTATATCATGTCCTCCAAATATTATATCATCAACAAAAATTTTAGGAATCGGAATATTGTTATCAAATTCTCCTTTCATGTACAAATTGTAATTTTGACATGTCCTCACAAAGCCAATACTAAAAAGACAAGCATTTAATCTTTCATATCATGCTCTTGGTGCTTGTTTCAGTCCATATAGTGTTGTATGTAATCTACATACCATGTTCTCCTGATTCAGATAAAAAAAACCTTCAGGTTGTTCTATGTAGACTTCCTCCTCAAGAATTCCATTCAGAAATGTTGATTTCACATCCATTTGATATAATTTGAATCCCTTATGTGTAGCATATGCAAGTAGTATCCTAACTTTTTCAAGTGTTGCTACATGTGCAAAAGTTTCACCATAGTCTATTCCTTCTTCTTGTGCATATCCCTTACAAACTAGTCTTGCTTTATTTCTTGTTACTTCTCGATTCTCATTCAACTTGTTTATGAAAATCCACTTAGTACCAATTAAATTTTTATCACTTGGTCTCAGTACCAATGTCCATGTTTTGTTCTTCTCTATCTATTCAATTTCTTCATTCATTTCCTTAATCCATTCTTCATTCTCAAGTGCATCGCTAACATTCTTAGGCTCAAACTCACAAACTAAGCATGTATTTTTTCTTAACTTCGTGTCATCATGCCAGCTTGTTTATCTCCAATGATTTGGTTCTGTGGATGGTGTCTTCTAACAAATCATTCCAGCACTTGTTCTCTTCTTTGTTTATCATTCGGTTCAGATTCATTTTCTTCTTTGGTAGCATCTTCCTCGTTCTCAGTTTGTATTTGCTGATTCTCAGTAGAATTTTCCCATTGCTTGGTAGACTCAGCCTATGGCTTCAGTAGATAATCTAGATGCTCAATATATATAAACCTACCATAGTGTTCTAGTTCCTTCCTACTTTCCTCATCATTCTTCTTAGAAAATTCATCCACTTTCACATTAACACTTTCAAACATGTTGTTAGTAGCCTTGTTCAAACATTTATATGCTTTGCTCTTAGTAGAATATCCTAGAAATATTCCTTCACCACCTTAAGAGTCAAATTTACCATTTCTATCATCTTTCAGAATATAACATCTGCTTGCAAAAATTTTGAAGTAACTTACATTCAGTGTGTAGCCAAACCATATTTGAATATTTCTTTAGTTGAACTTGGTTTAGTGTGTATACTGCAGTGCTAACCTCTTCTCTCCAATACATTTGTGCTACATCCTTCTCACTCATTAGTATTCTGGCACAATCAACTATATATCTATTTCTCCTTTTTGTAATGCCATTCTATTGTAGTGTCCTTGGTGTAGAAACTTGTCTTTTAATTCCATGCTCATTACAAAAGTTAGTGAATTCATCAGAAATAAACTCACCTCCTCTATCAGATCTTAAGAATTTTAAATCTTTCCTTGTTTCCCTTTCAACTTTATCTTTATACCACTTAAAAAATTTGAAAGCTTCAGATTTCTCTTTTAAGAAAATGACTGTCATCATCCTAGAGTAGTCATCAAAAAATAAAATGAAATATTTGTCACCATAACAACTCTAAGTTCTCATAGGACCACATAATTCGGTGTGTACCAACTCCAAAATATATTTAGAAGAATAGTCTTTACTCTTAAGACTAGATTTAGTCATTTTTCCTTTCTGACATTGATTGCAATGACATGGCCAAGTTTGGTTAGACTTGGTAAACTTCTAACTCTTTTCTTTTTATCGATATTAACCATGTTATCAAAGTTCACATGACACAACCTCTTATTCCACAACCATACATCTTCATTTCTATCCAACAAACAAGAAGTTTCAACATTGTCAAGATAAAATAGATTATATTTTGATTGTTCACCAGTAACGACCAACTTTTTGGTTTCATCATAGATCTTCACTTTTCTACTTTCAAATGCAACTTGGTGACCTGAATTATTCAATTGTGCTACACTCAACAGATTATAGTTAATTCCTTTCACACAATATGCATTTTCACATCTAATCTTATTGTTCAACAAGATAGATCATTTTCCTTTCACTAGACAAGGTTTATCATTTCCCATTTTTACAGATCCTCCATTATAGTGTTCAAGATATTCAAATTTATCCTCATCACTAGTCATATGATGTGTACAACCACTATCAATAATCCAAGTGTCATTCTTGCTAACTTATGAAATAAGTGTTGTCTCTACATACCTTTCTTCTTCTTCTGAATCTTCTTTCATAACAATGAATACCACTTAAAATTATTCACTAGTGTCAGTGTCAGTGTTGTCTTCTTCATCTTCAACAAGGTAACATGCCTTCTTGTCTTTGTCTCTGTAGTCTCAGTTGTTTCTTTTCTCATAGTGCCAGTTTCCTCTCTGATCTCGGTTATCTCTTCTATTAGACTTCCTTTCTCTAGATCTTTCATTTTCTGTCTTTATCTTTATCATCATCCTTTTAGTTAGGGCACCTAGCTGCAACATGACAAATCTCTTTACAATTAAAACATATTAAAGGTAATTTCCCTTTATATCTACCTTTACCTTTCTGCAGCCTCTGAGCCATAATTAATTCGAGTTCATCAAGTTCATCTTCATCACTGTCACTATCACTTTCATTTCTTATACTATGTCTACTGCTAGAGTTACCAATCTTCAAAGATGACATAAAAGATGACTCAACATTTGGTACAATACCGTTATCATAATTGTTCAGCTCAAAAGTAGTTAACTTACCAACCAGACTATCAAGTGTAAGAATATTACCTAGTGTAGATCTCATTTCATGAATAGTAGAGATTCTAATAGCATAGAAAGAAATCAAGGTTCTCAGTATTTTACTTACAATTGTTCCTTCAAATATAATACCTCATGCTCCTCGGAGAGCATTGACTACCTCCTTGATTCGGTTAGAGTACTATATAATATTTTCACCTTCTTTCATCTTCATATCATCAAATCTTCCTCTAAGGCTTTCAACTCTAGCTCTCATCACATTTACATCACCACCATGAACTAATGCAAGCTTGTCCCACATTTCTTTAGATGTTGTGCATGCTTTCATATCTTCAAATTCTGCATCAGATAGAGTAGCAACAATCTCTATCATTTTCATATTGTGTTCATATCTGTCTCTCAACTGATCAACTGTCAAATATCCAATAGTCAGTTGTAGGTAACCATTATCTAGGAGTTGAAAGGTAGAATCTCCAATTCCAGCTATGTGCAGCCTCATCCTACTTTTCCATATTGTGAAATTATCCTTGTTCAGCTTCGGCACTTCCCTTTTATACATCTTGTGATCTTTATCTAAAGTCCTTGAAACTTTCCTCCAAGTAACCAACCTTTCTCTAATACCAATTGTTAGATAACTGAGGGGGGGTGGGGGGGGGGGGGTAAATTAGTTAAATTATTTATCCTACAGTCCCAAACTCTCAGATGTACAAATTCAAACTTTTTCAATAAATCAGTAACATAAGATAACAAACTATCTGTTCATTTACCGAATAGCGATAATTCCAAAACTATTTATATATCTATTAATAAAATATGCAATATGTAAAGTATGATAGAAAAAAATCATAACAAATAACACATAACACAAAGATTTAACGTGGAAACCCTACTAAGGGAAAAACCACCTGGGATCGGTAACCCAAAATATTTCACTCTTCTAAAGTGAGCTTGGTCAGGAGCCAACCTTGTTAAAGGTTACAATGCACACTGTGAGGTGTGACCTTGTTAGAGGATTTAAAACTAACAATTAACTTTTGACCAACATTCACTATGGGGTCAAAAATAAAACCTTCATACATTCAATGAATGTCATAGTAGAAAATAAGACTGTTAAGTCCACTTGGTTAAGAGATTTTGCTGTAACAATGGTTAAACTAATACAGTTCTAATTTGATTTAAATACAACTTGATTTACAAATATTTAGATCTATGCTAAGCTCATAAAAACTCCTTTAATCAATAATCAATTCCCTTCCTCAAATTCTTCAACTTACTTCACTTGGTGTATGTATCTCTGATGCTCGGTTTTGTAGTTCTGCTCAGTTCTTTCTGTAACTAGTTTAATGAGGTATGCATGAAAAATGTCTTCATGCAAAATCTCCTACAATCTCTATTCATCTATCATTATGCATCAATGACCTCATGTATCTTAAATAGACAAGTAAACCATTTTCATATCAGCCATAGGATTTTACCTCTTAATCATCATCGTCCATTTTGCTACCTAAACCTTCCTCAACAGATGTGTCAATAACACATTTCATTCATATCCCTTGGATCATCTCTGAATTTTGTCAGTCGTGGATCTTATAACAAACTTCATCTCTTACCTCAAAATCATAAGTAATTTCTAGCTCATCAATTTTAGTTGATTGTTATAGCATTTAATGTTTTCATCCATACTCAGTTAATACTGAATGCGTCAGTGATAACTAATTTGATTATTACTGTCACTCGGTATACACAAGACTTTCTCAGTGTATACATAAATCCTTAGATATCGACCACATTGACTTGTTCAATTCTAATCTCTTCTTCATAATAGAATAATGTAACATGCTTAAGTCAACAACATAATGTCATAGACTCATCAATAAGTTACCCAATGTATACCTTATCCTTATCTATCATATCCATCTTCTCCTTATGTAGATATATTATTTCTTCACCATTTCTTCCTTCTACATATGTTTAGATGTTTGTAACTATCATGATAAGTATAGTCAAAACTAGTTGACATCAATGACAACATATTGACTGATTTAATAATCTTACATGTCACTTTAATAGCTCGGTAACCTCGTGAATCTTCATCAAGATATTCAATTAGTTGTAGATCATCATTGCATGCATTAGTATTTAAAATTAAGTGGGAGAATGTTGAAATTATAGATTCCTCCCACATATATATAGTCTTAGTTTAGTCTTTCATGGAGCTAAAAAAGAAACACTACAACATTTGGGGTCAAATTTCGACGCTAATTTGTGATGCCACTACAATTTGTGTATGTTTTTTGTATTTTTTTTGCAAGTGCCCCCAATGGTGTCATAATAGCGATGATATTGTCATAATTGCAACACCCATTTGGTTAAAAAGAAAAAAAAAGAAAAAGGAAGTGTCATTTTTAATTTGTGAATTCAAAGAGTTGCCGTGAAGACGACACTACATTTCCACATGGCGCGAAGAGGGAATTTGAGTTTGGCATGCGCGAAGAGGCTGACACCTTTTGGGAAGAGGGCACTGGCATTTGAGGTAGTCATTCGAGCTTTGTCTTCTCATTAACTCAATTTCAGTGGCATTGTTTACATCTTAGCATTGTTAATAGTGGCATTGTTTACATCTTAATTAGCATTTGGAATGCTCGATGTCCCGTGAGCTTTGAGAGCTAGAGCATCATTGCTATTATCTTCAAGGCATTGTGTGAAGTGTTTGATCTCTCTTTATTTGTTTTGTTGTTGATATTCACTATGTGGTACTCCTTGTTTGTGATCATTTCATGAGGAAATATCTTGATGGCTCACGGGCTGCAAGCTAGGGTATCATACATTGTTTATGAGCTCACTATTTAATACTTGCATTGTTTACATCTTATCATTTGGAATGCCTGATGACCTGTGAGCTTTGAGAGCTAGGGCATCACTTCTATTACCTTCAAGGCATTGTGTGAAGTGTTTGATCTCTCTTTATTTGTTTTGATGTTGATATTCACTATGTGGTACTCCCCGCTTATGATTATTTTATAAGGAAATGTCTTGATGGCTCACGGGCTACAAGCTAGGGCATCATACATTGTTCATGAGCTCACTGTTTAATACTGACATTTTTTACATCTTTTCATTTGGAATGCTTGATGAACTGTGAGCTTTGAGAGCTAGGGCATCATTTCTATTACCTTTAAGGCATTGTGTGAAGTGTTTGATCTCTCTTTATTTGTTTTTCTATTGATATTCACTATGTGGTACTCCCTGTTTATGATCATTTCATGAGGAAATGTCTTGATGGCTCATAGGCTACAAGCTAGGGCATCATACATTGTTCATGAGCTCACTGTTAAATACTGGAATTGTTCATGATCTCACTATTTAATATCTGGCATCATGCAATCATACATTAATACACTTCCTATTTTGAATTTCAGCTTGGGCATCATGCAATGTTATTACTATCATTGCATGCTTACTACTGTTGTGCATGATATATTGTTTTATACATTGTTTATTTCATTGAGACCATAAGCTTGGCATTTGTAATGTATTTTTTGTTATTGGATCAATGCTACCATGTTGTTGAACCTGTGTATGGCTTGACTATGCACATGCATAATTGTAGATGAGGATCAATAATATGGTGCCAGGCATTGCTTAGATCCTTTGGATCTAACCCCATCTTTTCCTTCCTTGCAGGTTTTGGATCATACAAGAGCATACTGGATTGAACCCTGGGTCAACACTTCATTACTTCAGGAAATGTTTGGTACCTTCATTATTTATGTTCATCCACTTATGTATGTTGTCATTCATTCATATTCTTCTGAAAGTTGGCTATTAGTGACCATATAGGACCATTCTTGATGTTTTTGGGTCATTTGATGAAAAGATGTACATAGGGACATCAATAATAAAATAGGGATATCTTCATAGGGATATATTAAGATTAATATCATAAGTAAAAACATTGCATAGTGGCATTCAGATTAAGTACAATATGAATTCACATGCCTTTAATTATGATACACTTTTGAAATTATCACTCATTGGTCATTTAACAATTCAAGATATAAGTATCAGAATATAAACTATTGCAAAAGGAAGAAACCCATATGTATCTATAATCATTTAATAAAAAATATAAAATTATCCCATAGACACACTGTTGCTATTATAACAACCATCCTCTAATCCCATGGTGTACTAGTCTCAAGGTAAGAACAATTTACTTAAGCCATCATATAAGTATCATCCTAAAGTTTAAATAGACATTGACTATGGATATACAACACTGAGCCATAATAAATTATAGAGTTTCATTGCAATTTCTATGTCCACTTACAATCATCCTACTACTTACACTACAATTTCTATGTCCACTTACAATAATAAATTATAGAGTTTCACTGCAATTTATATGTCCACTGCCATTAAAATATATCACTCCTCCTGTTATATAGGCATCCTTCTCATTAAGTGTTTCCATTAAAATATATCACTCTTATTATACACTATATATGCATACTTGTTTAAAACGCCATACTTGTTGCTCTTAAATATTATTACCATTTCACTCAAATTTACATGACATTAAAACCAAGCCCAAAATGTATACATACGTGTAAGTATAGGAGAAGCTGGATTTTGCAACTATTGAAAAAAAAAAAACTATACCAATAGCAGCTTACGAGAAACTATACTTGTGCTTACCACACCATACCTCAACATCATAATGCTTGTCATTTTCAAGCTTGAGCAAGGCTTCGTACCACGCACCGTTCATAGATTTCCATGCAACACTGATTTAGGCTGGAGGTAAACTACATGTGTCATGTAAACAACATGGTTGAATGCAATCTCTTTTGCGTGTTTTCAAGAGTTTTCCCACCAATACAAGCGTAAATAACACATTGAACGTAATCTATGAACATTGCATGGTCTGAAGTCTCACTGAAGCTTGAAATGTATCCACTCCTCATGTTATTGTCAAAATTAAATTCAAATATTTCTCAAAACATTTATTCTTGTAGAATTAAGATATCCTTATCTCAATAATAAAATAATCTTCCATAATAGCTTTTGAATCACATTAACACACACCCATGTTCTGTAGCATAGTTCATTTTAGAAGTGTATGGATGATGTCCCTATTTTGAAGTGTTTTATTGTTTCTATTACCTTCAAGGCATTGTGTGAAGTGTTTGATCTCTCTTTATTTTTTTTTTTGTGCATATACCTTCTCTAATCAACTCTGATATGCACAAGTGATGAACATTCATATTTTCCTAAGCAGTACTTTGAGCTTTCCTGCAACACATGTACTATTGTGAAAATCATCACAAGTCCATTTTTTAGAGGAAAGCTCACAGTACACATGTCTGGATGACATTGTTTACATCTTAGCATTTGGAATGCTCGATGACCCATGAGCTTTGAGAGCTAGGACATCGTTGCTATTACCTTCAAGGCATTGTGTGACATGTTTGATCTCTCTTTATTTGTTTTATTGTTGATATTCACTATGTGGTACTTCCTATTTATGATAATTTCATGAGGAAATGTCTTGATGGCCCGCAGGCTGCAAGCTAGGGCATCATGCATTGTTTATGAGCTCATTGTTTGAGCAACTCATGTCCCTATTTGATTGGCCGATGCTCTGTTTATTATATTGAGTTTACATCATATATTTAGTCTTAATAAATATCTTATAAAAAAACATAAAACTAACCCAAAATACTTTGTCTTAATAAAATCTTGATAAAATAATATATTTAGTCTCAATAAAATCTTATAAAACAACATATATTGTGTGATGTGTTTTATCTCTCTTTATTTGTTTTGCTGTTGATATTCACTAGCTATGTGGTACTCCCCGTTTATGATCATTTCATGAGGAAATGTCTTGATGGCTTGCGGGCTGCAAGCTAGGGCATCATACGTTGTTCATGAGCTCACTGTTTAATACTGACATTGTTTACATCTTTTCATTTGGAATGCTTGATGACCCGTGAGGTTTGAGAGCTAGGGCATCATTGCTATTACCTTCAAGGCATTGTGTGAAGTGTTTGATCTCTCTTTATTTGTTTTTCTGTTGATATTCACTATGTGGTACTCCCCATTTATGATCATTTCATGAGGAAATGTCTTGATGGTTCACGGGTTGCAAGCTAGGGCATCATGCATTGTTTATGAGCTCACTGTTTGAGCACTGACCAATCAAATAGGGACATGAGGTGCTCAAATAGTGAGCTCATATGAAATAAACAATGCATGATACCCTAGCAAAACAACAAAACAAATAATGAGAGATCAAACACTTCACACAATATATGTTGTTCTATAAGATTTTATTAAGACTAAATATATTGTTTTATTAAGATTTTATTAAGATGAAGTATTTTGGGTTAGTTTTATGTTGTTTTATAAGATTTTATTAAGACTAAATATATGATGTAAACTCATAATTATACTTGATATATATATATATATATACTTCAAAGGAGGAATTATGAAATATAGTTGTAGGTAGTTATCTCTTCTATAATGATGGAGGAGTGAAAGGTAATGATCAATGAGGTTGCTACTATTAGATCATACATTAATACACTTACTATTTTGAATTTGAGCTTGGGCATCATGAAATGTTATTATTGTCATTGCATGCTTGCTGTTGTTGTGCACCATATATTATTTTATACACTATTTATTTCATTGAGACTGTGAGCTTGGCATTTGTAATGTATTTTTTGTTATTGGATTGATGTCACCATGTTGTTGAGGTTGTAGATGCATTGAATCACCAATGCCATTCTATTTTGATAGTGGCAATATAACAAACAGAGCACCATCCAATCAAATAGGGACATCGGTATAGATGATGCAGATTTGTGTACCTCTTTGTTTTGATGTAGCTTACTCACTGCATGCAATGGGGCCTCCTTGGGGCTGCCAACCATGTTGTGATGTTATGACCTTTACTTGAAATCACAATAGTGACTCACTAGGTGTTCATGCAAACATAAATGCAGCAATTTACTCTTTGTAACATTCTTCTGAGTGCACATGTCCTGTAGTATGGTATTTCTTTTAGAAGTGTATGGCTTGACTATGCACATGCATAATTGTAGATGAGGATCAGTAATAGGATGCCATTCATTTCTTAGATATTTTTTATCTAACCCCCATCTCTCTTTTCTTTGCAAGTTCTAGATCACACAAGGGCACTAGATTCATACCCGGGTAAAAAATTCATCACTTCAGGCAATGTCTGGCACCCTTATTATTTATGTTCATCCTCTTATATATGCCTATACTCTTGCATTTTCTTTTGAAAGTTATTTTCCTTGTATAGTATATACAAGTTATTTTTCATATATATACATGTAATCTTTAGATGCAAAAATTTCTTTTCCTTTACATGTATCTTTGCATGAAATGAACACAAATTAAACAAGATCATCTAATAATACAAACTAGGGTACTTGATTTTACATAGACCTTGCTATAACTTTGTCCTAGGCCCTCCTAGAATCAAAGATGCTAATCTCCTAGCCTTAAGGGTGCTATCCTAGTCCCCTTTTAAGAAGTTTCAAACTTCTCCTTTCTCCATTGGTTATAGGACATAATAACCCGACCAAAATAACCCTGGATAAAATAACCCATCCATAATACCCCAAGGAAAAAATAACCAAGGGTCATAATAACCCAATCCAAAATAAACCGAAGTCAAAATAACCCATGGACAAAATAACCCCATAAGATTATAGAGAAAGGAAAACAAAATTTATAAATTACAAGTATATTTCTAAAAAAAAATTTATTGAAATTTTCAATTAAAGTGTCAAATTATGAGCAATGCCTCTTATATAATCTAAAATATTATTATTGTCATAACCATCAACTAGTCTTTTTAGTCTTTCTTTGTGTTCATGGTATTTTTTCCTGCTTGGTTGTGTAGTGTGTCCAGCCATATATTTCTCTATTTTATTCTCTTGGTGACACTGTTCTTTTTTCACTGCTTTGATGAATTTCCAGATTGAGCTATGTGATGATTGAAGCAATTCACTAAATCCTCTATGGCATCCCTCAATAGAATTATTGGTTTTGGGAAGATCATCTTGAATAGCTAAATAGAAGTTCCACATTGTGATTGGAAACTTGGGTGACCGTCTGTTGCCTCTTCTAGTTAGTCTTCCAATCCACATGTCTTCAAAATAATCAATTATCAGTTGCAAAGTTTCCTCATGTTCTATATAATAAGGATATTGTAGAAGTATTTCAAATGCATTGATTACATATATCTGAGGCACAAAAGCTAATGCAAGTAGTTTTTTGACTTACATCTTTTCATAATAACTCTTATTTAGCTTATTCCCACGAATTTGTCTTTATTTCTATAATTATTTACCATTTTATAAGTTATTTAAGCATATTAAAGATGTTTTAAGGCTATTTTAGGGGTATATAATGGATATATGGTCTAAAAATGACCTAAATATCCTCTATGGTGCCTCACAATCCCTTTTTAAGCATACTAACTTGATCTAGAATGACTATGGGTTATTTTGTCCATGGGTTATTTTGACCATGGGTTATTTTGACCATGGGTTATTGTGACCCTGGGTTATTGTGTCCTTGGGTTATTATGTCCTTGGGTTATTATCGCAGGGTTATTGTGTCCAGGGTTATTTTGGCCAGGTTATTATGTCCGGTTACCTTCTCCATTCAGTCTATGACACCAAGAATATGATAAAGTTCACTATTCTAGGAACCTCTCTATCCCTTCTAAAAATTTTTGTCTGCTGTCTGGCCTAAAAAAGCTACTAGGTTTAGTAGGCATAATTGACCTTTTTCTACTAATAACTCCAAACTTCTTTGAGAAAAGCATCCAACTAATTATGGATTCTAATACCCTTTTGGGAGGGCTTTGTCTCCTTTTCCCATATTGTTCGTACAGGGCCTGCTGAAAATGGGGCTATAGATGAGGGTTTGGTAACTCACTATCTGTAACAATGAGGGTTTAGCATTTTCCCTTGTATCCATAATCCCCCGAGCTCTCTCTGAATTGGAGATGCTTGATCATGCATCTGACCTCCCCTCCACATCATTTAAACTAGGCTTTGAGCACCCTCAATCACTCCATTTTCTCTGCAACAACACATTGACCCCTAACCAAACACTGATAGCTTGCCTAGGGCATCCATTTATAGATACATCCCAAACTTTCTAGGGCCCCTCCTTTTCACAACATATATTATAGGGAGTCTAGACACAAATCCCATAGACCCTTACAGATTGTATGGTGGGAGAGTGCTCTAGCACTCCATTATTCAAAGCTCTGTCAGTAGTAACCTAAGACATGCCAAAACAAAGAGAACTATGAAGACTAACTCAAAAAAAACTAAAATGAAATGATAAATAACTATCCATTTCTTATCTTTGTCAACATAAAAATGTATATCTTTGTCAAAGGAAAACTAGTTACACAGTCTAACTACAACCAAAAGTTTTCTATCCATACTGCACTCTTCCCTACGCCTCAAATTATGATTTTCAAATCTTAAATAGCTCCCTCCTTGGTGTTAGGGCCCATGGATCAGGCTAGCTATCTCTTGAGCTGGTTACATGCTTTTGCAATAAAAACTATCATGACAACTTTCAAAGTTGTCAAACAACTTTTGGTGGATAGAAAAACCACCTACACACACCTCAAAAGCACTCAATCCTTGATTGATTAAGGGTCATAAAGGCCATTTTCAAACCTCTAAAACATTAAAGAGGCCATTTGTTAAACTTTAGAACACTGTCCTATGACAGGAAACTTAGCAAAGTTGGCTAAGACTGCTGCAACCAGGCTCCAAAAGATACACCAAGGACTCAAAAGAACAAAGAAGAAAAAACACTAGCTAGCACACCTAGAGAGACTAAATAGGCTTCTCCCTAACCTAGTGGGTTGGCTAAGGCCACTACAAGAAAAAATTTAGGAACACTAGGTACCAAAAATCCCTACCTAGGTGCCCTCACCAGTATTGAAGTCCTTTTGAATCTTAGGATGACATCTCAATTGGGAAAGACAAACCAAAACCTTTCATAGACCAATAAAAACCAAGGCATGTGGGTGCTCTTCTATTGTATAGTTATACTCATAAAATATATGTATGGTTATAAAATTTCATGCCTTGAAATTTTATAATTGAAATTTTATAACATAGTTCCTCTTCATCAAAATAGAATGGAAGTGGTGATTCAATGCATCTACCCAAATTCTATGTGCTTTGAGCCAATGAAATTTTTATCATCATGATGAATTAATAATGCATTAAATGTCTTACTGATGTCCCTATTTGACTGGCCAGTGCTTTGTTTGTTATATCGCTGCTATCAAAATAGAATGCCAGTGGTGATTCAATGAATCTACAGCCTCAAAAACATGGTAGCATTGATCCAATAATACAAAATACATTACAAATGGCAAGCTCATGGTCTCAATGAAATAAACAGTGTATAAAACAATATATGGTGCACAACATCAGCAAGCATGCAATGACAACAATAACATTGCATGATGTCCGAGCTCAAATTCAAAACAGTAAGTGTATTAATAGATGATCATATTTTTAGTCTTAATAAAATTTTATAAAACAACATAAAACTAACCCAAAATACTTTGTCTTAATAAAATATTAAAAAAACAATATATTTATTCTTAATAAAATCTTATAGAACATATATTGTGTGAAGTGTTTGATCTCTCTTTATTTATTTGTTGTTTTGCTAGGGAATCATGCATTGTTTATGTCATTATGAGCTCACTGTTTGAGCACCTCATATCCTTATTTGATTGGCCGATGCTCAAATAGTGAGCTCATAAACAACGCATGATGCCCTAGCTTGTAGCCTATGAACCATCAAGATATTTCTTCAGGAAATGATCATAAAGGGGAGTACCACATAGTGAATATCAACAACAAAACAAATAAAGAGAGATCAAACACATCACACAATTCTTTGAAAGTAATAGAAATGATGCCCTAACTCTCAAAGCTCATGGGTCATCAAGCATTCCAAATGAAAAGATGTAAACAATGCCAGTATTAAATAGTGAGCTCATGAACAATGTATGATGCCCTAGCTTGTAGCCCGCAAGCCATCAAGGCATTTCCTCATGAAATGATCATAAGCGAGGAGTACCACATAGTGAATATCAACAACAAAACAAATAAAGAAATATCAAACACTTCACACAATATATGTTGTTTTATAAGATTTTATATATATTGTTTTATTAAGATTTCTTTTAAGACAAAGTATTTTGGGTTAGTTTTATGTTGTTTTATAAGATATTTATTAAGACTAAATATATGATGTAAACTCAATATACCAAACAAAGCACTGGCCAATCAAATAGGGACGTGCTCAAACCGTGAGCTTATGAACAATGCATAATGCCCTAGCTTGCAGACCGCGAGCCAAACTTGAATGCCCTCTTCCCGCCACACAAAAGTGCAATGTTGTCTTTGCGGCAGCTCTTCAAATTCACAAAAATTACAAATGACACTTTCTTTTTCTTTTTTTGTTTGTTTATAACCAAGCTAGTGTCATAATTAAATCAACAAATGCCATCAAAATAAAATTGAGTTAATGAGAAGATAAAGCTTGAATTCCTACCTCAAGTCATGGCTACAATATGAAGATCAAATGCTAAGGAACTATGTTATAAAATTTCAAGGCTTGAAATTTTATAACTGTACAAATATAAAATTTCAAGGAATAAAATTTGATCTATGATTTGACCTTGATAATGTCCCCTCCATTGCTTATGCTTGATCATGTTTGCCTTGTGTTGATGGGCATGGTGGGTTACTGTTGTGGATTTATCATTTGGAAATGATGCCATAGCAACACTAGATAGAAAAACAACATCTGGTGTTATTGTTGCACTATTTGGATGATGCAGTCACAATGATGATTCACCAGGTGTTCATAGAGACATAAATGTAGGGTTTCATTTGGATTCTAATGCCTATACATTGCACATGTTCCTGAGTGCACATTTTCTATAGCATAGTTCCTTTTAGAAGTGTATGGCTTAACTATGCACATGCATAATTGTAGATGAGGATCAATAATAGGGTGTTAGGCATTGCTTAGATCCTTTAGATCTAACCCCATCCTTTTTTACCTTGCAGTTTCTGGATCATACATGACCATACTGGATTGAACCTAGGGTCAATACTTCATTACTTCAAGCAATATCAGGTACCTTCATTATTTATGTTCATCCACTTATGTATTTTGAATTCATTCATATTCTTCTAAAAATTGGATATACTCATATTCTTCTTGTGTTTGAGTCTTCTAACTATGATCAATTTAATGCTGTCAATCTTGTCATAGAATTCGATATCAATCGATCATATATCCATTCCAAATGATATAACTTCATTTGAATAAACATACATGCCAACCATTTGACAAAATTTCCATATGAAATCTAGAGAAATACATTAATTTTATATCGAGTTCATGATTTATAATGCCCCTTGATTTATAGTGAATTAATTTTATGGTGAATTCATGATTTATAATTCAGTTGTAGTAGCTCAATGTGTTTGAACTCAAGAATACCCCTTAGGAAGTAAGTGTATAAATGAAGGATGAAACACATAGGAAGCTATGCAAAGCTATGAGAAGGTGACATGAAGCTAATGAAAGGAGGCATCTCAAGGATGTTAAATCATAGGGGATTCTCTTTGTTCCCTACAATGGAGTGAGCTAATTCTGAAAGTATAAATAGATAATTTTAACAATGTATAAAGTCCTTCACAAGATGTAATAAAAACACTAGTGGCAAGGCACGAGAACTGTTTGACAAAATGCCACAATAGTGGTGTCCCATGCAATGCTAAGATGTTTAGTTATATGTAATGCTGAGATATTCAAAATATTGTTGGATAAATAGATAATTTTAACAATGAATAATGTCCTTCACAAGATATAATGAAAACTATGGAGTGAACTATGTTTGCCTGATTATATATCTATTATCTTATGTCAGTATCCCACATAGTCTCATGGATTGTCAGGTACAAGTCAATACACCCCATAGAGATTAATGTCTTTTACCATATGTAAAATTTCTCTCTCATTGCCACTTATCTTTCTCATTGCATGAGGTGCAGGTACTAGCGAAAAGGTATTTTTCATAATTGTCTTCCTCAAGCGAGAAAAATCTAGGAATGGAAGAAGAAAGTGAGACATTTAGTATGCGTAATTCAATGAGATCAAATCGATGTCAAAAGATTAGAAATAAATTCAATAAATGCATGAAATTTTTCCTTGCTGAAAGGGGGTCGTGTTCTTATGATGATGAGAACAAAGGCAACTTTGTGCTTCCATTTAGGTACAAACATCTACATAAACAATGGGTCCCCGATGAACTTCCTCCAATAAATACTAATTTTTGTGTTAAAGAGAGGATATATCACATAGCACCATCTTTATTACATGGTTTGGGCCTATTTTCCATGGATGGCATAAAGGTCTCTTATAACAAAGTTGTCGAATTGATGGATTATGTCAGACCTTGTTATGATTATAGTAGTTGGATGCATATTGTTAAATATTAAAAAAGTATGTGTAGGTATGCACTCATGGAAAATTATATACAACAAAAAGTCAGTGAACAAAGTAAAAAAGTAGCTATATACGTTGATGGAAGACCAAAAGCATTAGGGAATATTGCAGGTTTTATAAATAGTACACGACCTGTGTTAACTAAGAAGCAACCCAATTGCATATTTGAGGTGCACGAGGGAAATCACGTATTTGTATGTGTGATCAAATCAATATTTGGAGGTGAGGAGTTGCTTATCGATTACAATTTGAATCGCATAGATACAAAAAATCCCATCACTATCATGGACAAGGTGGTACACATTTTGATAATTGTCTATTATTCAACATCACTTAGAATAAGAACATGTGTTTTAACATGTTTGAATGATTTTTTTTGAAATATCGAGCTATAGTGTGGATCAATAGCCACATGATACAGACAGTGGTGATAGTTCTCATAGGACTTCTTCTTCCCGATAGGTAAAACTCAATGTTGTACAAATGCACATATAAGAAAAATGTTAATGCATATTTTTGTTATGTTAATGCGTATATTTTGTTGTTCTACTATTTTGGATTTCTTTTAAATAAAGGGCTAATAATATTGTTCTTACAAATGAGTGCTGATCAGAGAAAGGGAAAGGAACAAGTAGTCCATGAGGAGCCGCAAAATGAGCATGATCCATTCGATGTTGATTTTTTATCAGAGGTTGATCCTGTGGTTGCACTGGAAAGGGTCCTTCGTGCAATATCAAAAGAGTTAGCTCGAATGGAAAATATTCAACCTCACACTCTTAAATATAGAGGGCAGTGGATATGTTGATTGGCCATGTTCAGAACTATAGAGTAAGTATTAATGTAGTTTTTAAATATAAAAAAAGTTCAATAATGATTTTTATAGTATAATATTTTATTTATGTCATTAACTAAAATATATATGTGTTCTCTTTACAGGGGATGCTAAATAGATTAAAGGACATTACCTTAGATACAAATACTTCAGATGGTACATCGCATGTTTTATCCTCTATCTTGTCCATGGTTATCCATATTTTTTTATGCTCTAACAATATTTTTATTCAGCACCTTCTATTGAACCTATGTTGAGTACGATGCCTAGTATGAGGATTAGATCCACAGAGGTAGTTCCACCTGAAATGTCGGCAAGTACACCTACTATTGGTAAGTAGACTCCTCTTTTTCTCTCTTATTTATCATGTGTTTATTTCACTTGAAATATATATTCTTTCTTACGGAGAATTTTGTAATATTGGATTCTTTTTATGTAGGAGGTGATGACACAATTCTTGGATGTACTTGTGTTAAATGTACAAGAACATTACAATGTGATCAATTGCTCATGAGAAATGAAGATGGACTTTCCTTGAGAGTAGCCCTACTTCCAAGTACTTTAAAGACTGATCCTTTCTTTTACTATACAATATAATACTCATAACATAATGCACTAACCCCCTGTGTGGTCCCTTGCAATAACTAATTATAATAATCTCATAATTATCTTGCAGGGAATAATCTATTTTGTGAAAAACTTAATGATGAATGTTTGCACATTTTTGGGCTGACCATATGCACATGGTATCATATTTTGATTTCATTACAAGATTAGATTTCATTTCATCCCTTTCTTCAAGTATATTAAAAGGTAGCTTCACTTCATTTATGAATCTAATAGTTTTTTTTCTTAAAAGGTGGTCAGTACAAGATAAAGGGTTAAAGAATAAGCTCATTGACTCTATGACAACACTTTTTGGACCCGAAGTCTTTCATAGACTTAGACTCATTGAAAAAGCGGGAATTGTTTTGAAGTATATTAGGGAAAACTACAGGAGCCAAATAGAACACAACCCTTATTATGAGAGGCCTCCCTATATTCCTATCAATGAGTGGGAGGATCTTAAAAAGGATGCACTTGAGAGAAGTGCAAGACATAGTGGACGAGTAGTATCACCCAAGGAAAGAAGGTACGTGATAATGTTAATAATGAAATTATGTACTATTTACTCTTTGTACTTATGTGATCTAACATACTTCAAACATCACATAGGTTTCCTGACACAACAAAGGCAACAACAAGAAAACAAAAGCATAGGCAACATAGGCTTGGCTCGAGTGGATATTCAAAACTTGTTGCATGAGTTGTAAGTATTAGTAAATAAAAAATTCTATGCAAATATTTATAATTAAATTGCAATCAATTTAGTTTTGATGAAATTCACTACAATAAAAATTCATGATACCAATAAAAAATGCAGGCCTTGGAGTTCAAAAAATTGATTATAGAAGAGGACAAAAAAATAGGCTACAAACAAGGCTATAAAGTCGTGGCTGAATGATACCGAGCAATGAGTGCACAAGGTTCTTCTGCTAGATCTATTGATCAGGTAAATAAGCCAATTGATTTTTATTTCAAGTTGAAAACTTTACCAATTACCATATTTGATTTTAAGTTCCAACATAAAGTAAATATATTTGTTTTAAGTAAGGAAACACTGATTATATATTTGTTTAAAACTTTAAAGTGAATATATTTATATGTAGTAAACTGAATGATTAAAATTTCTCAGTAGTTGTCTTGTATTTATATGTATATATTGTCAATAAATACACTAATTATTTACATTGGAATGCAGCCTGCCAATATTGATACTGCATCGGCCGAGCACGATGGAGGCATCGATTCTAACGTGAATTGTAGTACTCAAGGTATATATTTTCTATTCAAATTTTGATTAATGAATATTTACTACAAGAACACATGTTAAATTGAATTTGGCTTAGTAATAAAAATTTAATTATAATGTGTTGGGATTAATAAAAAAAATTGTATTACAGTTGCAGGGGATGTAGAGGATGTTGTTCCTGATGAGCGTGTTGAGGTTCAAGCCATTGGGCAAGATGATGTGGTTGGACAAGGTAAAGAGTGTCACATTTATGTTTTTTAATGTATTGAAATGCTTGTAACAATAATGAATATATTTTAAATTAACTCCAATTATGATAATATGTTTTTAATTGAAGCCTTTTATTTGTTATTGCAGAGGACCCACCTTTGCAAAGGACAATGAGATCATGTGCACGACTGAGAAGAAATGATGCTCTGGACATGGATACGCCTCTACAACAATATAAGGAAGTAGAAAAAAAGAGAAAGCCAAATAAAAAATGATTCTCATTTATGCAACTTATTTGATAATGACTGATGTTTATTTACACGCGTTTGAGCTTAGTTCCATGTTTAAAAACCGAGTTTCCTTTTATACACTATTGTAATGTTGGAGGGGTTTTCACTAAATTTTAGTGGATTCATATTTTGGGAGAAATTAGTATTAGAATGTTCAATGGGTTCTTTTCTAAAACACAATACTTAAATCATCATCTTGTCTAGAATGGTTAATCAATTGTTTAAGGTGGATTAGTTATGATGATGAGACATGCCATTTAGATGTTAACTATGATAGTCTCTTGATTTCAGGCAATGTAGAAGGATATGCCTACTTCAATATGCAATCTCAATTCATATACATAGGATATCAGGTGGAGTTGAAAAACACAACATGGTTCCATTTTTGATAGAGGTCTTTAATTGTGTATTTTAAGTTATAGACCATCGCGAACATTGTAATTTTGACCTATTGAAAAAATGTAAACATGTTTTATTTTTTCAACTCCACCTACTATCTATGCATATTTTGCTTGTGTTGCACGTGCATTCTCGATTCAAAGTGGGAAAAATCTTATTTTCGATGCGAGGGAGAGAAGCCATACACATAAGTGATGGATTGAGGGGAGATGAAGGAATACCAAACATTGAATTTGGAAATTTTCATTAGAGAAATTGTAGTGGAGGTCTGATCAATAGAGAAGATAGTAATGACCGTAGGAGAATGAATAGTGGTTATAGTTGTAGTGGGGAAGATAGTGGAGGCCATCCATGAAGAAACTTGCCGATAGAGATGGTGTACAAGAAACAAAGGAGAAAAAAATGTAAGTGTGCTGGGTCTTCTTTGCTCCACCTGCTATCCATGCATATTCTACTTATGTTGCACGTAGATTCTTGATTCAGAGTGGGAAAATCTTATTTTCGATGCAAGGGAGAGAAGCCAAACACAAAGAACATGCAAATAAACATGACATCTACAAAACATAAATGTAGGTATCACAAAAGCTGAGAAACATAAATGTAGGCATCATGGTCCCAATTTTTTGGAGATACAACATAATTGAATGCTATACCAAAAAAATGCAACACAACCACTACTCCTGTAGTTCTAAGTTGACACTGTGGGATCCAAAAACCATATATAGATTCCTTATCTTTGGTTTTTGGATCCTACAGTGTCAACTTGGAACTACAGGAGTAGTGGTTGTGTTGCATTGTCTGGGTATAACATTCAATTATGTTGTGTCTCCAAACAATTGTGACCATGATGCGTACATTTATGTTTCTCAGCTATTGTGTCCCAAGACCCCTTATGACCCTTTATGACCCTTTACAATCCCTAAGAATACATCTTAGAGGTCTTAAAGTGTCGTAAAGGGTCATAAGAGGATCCTAGGAGGGGCCAGATGAGCTTCCACCTTTACGTGGTTGGCCCTATTAAGTAGAGAATGTTAAACTATTATTGAAATGAAGAGAAGCTCAATAATTTAAGATCTCAATCAACATACAACAAATATATATTTCTTTTTAAAAAATAGTGTGAGTCATCGCAATTACGATGGAAACTAAAGAATAATGGATGACAAAACTAAAAGTGGTGACTATCTGTTAGAAACATCAATCACTTCAAGGAGCAATGATCACTTTAGCTCACCTCAATAAGTCTTGACCCAAGATCAAGTCATATCGATCCATCTCAATGGCTACCAAGAACCAAGTCACAAAGAAACACCACGGACCACACTGCGAACCCACTATGAAGAGGCATCCAATGTCTCATAAGTCGCATCAAATGACCCAATTTCTGTAATCCAAGTCTCTTAGCTTGATTCACCTAGAAGAAGACTTCTCCCAAGTCATCACGAACACCATAGTGATCTACAAATCCAATTCTTTATACTCGACTCAATAATGTATGAGCTGCTACCGAATCTACTTTAAACTCATCTCCAAATGACAACCAAATCTACAAGAACACCAATCGAGTCAAACTCGATTGACAAATATATATATTTTTTTAAAAATTGTGATTTTCGTCGCAATTACGATGACACTAGAGAAGCGATGACAATCTGTCAGAAATGCCCGATGGATAACCGTCGCACCAATAGCATTTTTGTCGGTATAAAATCTTCCAATGATAGTTAGGCATTGAAAAATTATGACGGTTACCTATCATAGGTACAGAATTTTTGTCGGTAACTAACTACATCCAATGAAGATTTGTTGAATGTGGGATGACTACAAGTAGACCCGATAGGTATATTCACTATGTTGAAACCCCCGTTTGGGATGACTATAGATGTTGCATGTATGAAACCTATCATAACTGTCGATGTTTCTAACTACAAAACTATGACGCTAGGTGGTGTCGCTTAATCAATAGTATACTGTCTGAATTTAGACAATCAGCCATCAGAAAAAGGTCTCAAATGTACTAGTGAAAATAAATAATCTATTCCATATAGCTAAAGTTACTCTTGATTAGGAAATTTCTACATGTAGTGCATAAGATTATTGATTGCTTTTATTGCTATATTTAGTGTTCTAACTCTAGTTTCTAGATGTAATGGAATTTATCCAAGACATCTATATATTGAGGCTCTTGTAATGCAATTATTATCTCTTATCTATATGACCAATTGATCCTTGATCTTGATAAAAAAATTATTGTATTCAAATTTGAACAAGTATAAAATTTTATCTGATGTTTTTCAGTAATTTTATATGTTGTTCTTATTTTATTCAAATTGATGTTGCTAAAACTCATTCTACTCACTAGTCTCTCCAACTTGAACAATAATTTATATGCTTCCTCTATGATTTTGTTGTGTCTCATACTATGAACTTACTATTTCTTGGTATTTTAATACCTCTACTCAGTCCCATACACTAGATCCCACATTTCATATACCCTTCACCTCATGCACAACCTTCCACTAGAGATTCTTTGTTATTTTATTTCTTATTTACTACTTCCACACACAACTCCCTTCTTCTATTCTCCCTTGTTTTTCCTTTGCGTAGTCATTTTATAGCTATTATTATTGACCACTTGGTTTTTCTCCATGTGGAATTTTTTATTTCTCAATTTTGGAGGTTTTATTTTCAACTTTCATGCACCCCTTCACCTAATATTAATTTTGTTCCACTTGCAAGTTCTTTTCACCCTCTCAGTTCTTTACACCATCTCAACTGGAATAATGTTTTTATTGTTCAATCATTTGTCTTGTTCCACATTCTTTCTATCTGCTTGGCTATATTTCCCATGGTTTATTTAAAATGTGTAAAGTTATGAACATAACAATTTTGTAGATACCATTAAGAAATTTATGATTGTGAAAATGAATTAGGAAATTTCATAAATTCCCTAGCCAAAAGAAAACAAAAAAAAACTAAATAATAAAAAATAAAATTTTCAAACCACCAATTCAAGTAAAGTTTTCAATGAGCTTTTTGTTGGGTTCTCTCCATTAATGTAGAACAAATTTTTGATTTGTATCATTTGATTTTTAAAAAATAATAATTATAGACTACAAGGAGGAAGTTCTATAACCAAATAACTAAACCATAATTGGTGGGAAATCAATGACTATTATATATACCTATGTTTCGAACAAAAATAAATTACTTACAATCTACTAAAAACTGATTAATATTGAATTTTGTATGTATTATGATATTTTTGGTTGGTGATAAATCTATTTCATTAAGAAATGGGAGGAACCCTTCAATAGGTAACTTTGGGTACTTGCATTTATTATTAAAAATCTTATTAGATTTTTTAACTTATATATTTGATCTAGAAAGACTAAATTTATCTTTGGAGTTAGATGTCAAAAAACATTATGTGGAGGTCTAAGATGTTACAGATGTTTGATAGGTTCTATTTATTTCTTAATCTATACCCATAATAATGTTCTATTAACTATTGTGTCCAAACATATTATTCTACTATTCTCTTGAACCATTATTCAATTTTCTATTCTATCTGATTTGTTTAAGAAAGAAGAACATTTTCACTATAAAAAACCAAACTTAAAACCTCTCTACTAAACCTAACTTTTTTTTATAGTTTTTTTCTCATAAAAATGTATACTCATTTTATTTTGTAAGAAAGAGAATACATTAATTTGGTTAAGGGGAGCATACCGATAGGAAAAAACCATGTAAAGGAAAGCTCTATTTTTAGCTCCTGATGTGAACCTAAGACCTAAGATGCTTTTATAACAATATGGAAAAACACGTGATCCTAGTTCAAATACATAATTATTCCAAGAAAAATAAGAAGAAGAAAAATATACATTGGTTTCCTGATTGATATTGAAACCAACCTTGTACAAACTTGTGTCACACTTTAATAAAGGAAAAGGTTAACAACACGCAAATTGTTCAACTTTAATGATGTAAAAGTGACATTTATGTTTAGAATTTGGAGATGATATAAACTAATGAAATGTGTAAAAGTGGATGAAGTTTATACCTATAATTTTTAAAGTTTTTTTGAACAAGAATTGACATAGTTTTTGATTTTTGAAGTTCATTTTTTAATTGCTAAAAAATGTTGAAAAACTAGGTGATAGGGAGGTTGGGAGAGCTAATCACTAGCTCTTGCCTAGGTCCACCTAGTGACCCTTATGTATTCTCAACTGACACCAAATGACCTTTAGGACTCCTTCAAGGGTTCAATCCCTTGGTCTCCAACTCCAACCAACCTACCAAGTCACATCTACCAAGCCAAAAATAAGATTCTTGGTGCTTGCTCCCTTCATGCACAAACTAACCCTTAAAGCTAGGATAAGGTTTCACCACATCCAAAATAACATTGACTCTTGCATAGAAGAGGATGGTTTGGGAAATATCATATTTGGTTCCAATTGATGTCTTAGAGGTCTCAGTTCTTCAATTTGTCTTATCGGTCTTATAGTTCCTTCCCAAATTAGGGCTACAAAGAAGAGCCCCAATTAGGCCTTCTTCTCCGATAAAATAGGACTTTACTCCCATTTTCCACCAAAGAACCATGAAAAATAATTATGGATTCTTGGATAAATTCCTAACCTCTCAAGTATTTTGGAGGTTTTAGGGTTTCATTTGGCCGTACAACCCCCTAAACAAAAATGAGTGCTTTTGGGAGGGTTTTAGAGTTCTACTAATTGCACCTTCTCCCTTTGTATATTCTTTTCAAAAGACCATATCTATGACCTCCAATCACTAATTTGGATTTCTCTATTAATCTTTGCAAGGTATCTTCCTTCTTGTCCCAGTCCTTCCTAACTGGGCTCACCATAGGCTCGCCTAGGACATGACTGCAAAATAGCTTGGAAAGATTTCTAGGGCCCCTACTCCTGTACATATTACATACATGGAGTATAATCACTATCCCAAAAGGCCGTATAGAATGAAAGGTGGGATAGTGAGTTAGATCCCCATTTCTACAACTCTCCTCGTATGAACTAGTGAACAAAGATAACACAAAAGATTTAATACAATACCATGAAATAATAAGGAAATTATAAACTAATGGCATATAATGAAATTAAAGAAACTGATATACATCCTTCATCAATCAAAATCCCAAAATGCACTCAAAACATGGCTCTTGTATTTATTGGTTATCAAACTGAATCAAAATCTCACACACTATGCACACCTACAAAATGAAATCTCCATATAGTAGAATGTCCAACCTTGGGATTTGGTCCAAGGTTTTCTTAAATAGCATGAGGATGGTCTTGGGTAGGCTTTAGGTAACTCACAAGTGGATTAGGGCATTTGGACAACTTTGGTCTGAGTAACTTTTGAAAGTTGCATACTTTTTCAACAATATTACAACTTTTGTCAATTTTTCTCACCATAGACCTTAGTGAGGTCCTATGGAGTTCTAAGATCCCTATTTGACTTCAAAATAACTTTCCACTTACCCTAAGCCCTATGAAAGCATAATGAAAACATCCATCCATATTTTAACATGTAAGACACTATCGCACTTGAGTCTCAAATCTAGAACCTAGGACCAAAATAGACCACAAATCCCTATTAGAACACACAACTTGGTCAAAATGACCTTAAGGAAAACAAACACATACCAAGAATAGCTTAAAAATAAATAAAAAATAGGGTTATCTTGCACCATGCTCCCCCTCTACACAAAATAATTTAAACTGTACAATATGGGATAAGGTAGAAGGTTTAATGCTAGACTTCTTGAAGTCACCTTCTTCCACCAATGTTGCTTTAGATTCAGGGTGACCCTTCCACTATATTAGATGCTCCATGTAGACCCTGTGCCTAGTTTTATTTTTCACTCTAGATTCTAATACCTTCTCTACTTGAGGTTTCCATGCTTTGGAGGTATAGCAATTAGAATAATATTTGATAGTACCTCCCAAATATTCTAAGTGACCTTAGTCAATGGCCCCATATACTTGACTAAATATGCAATGTTCAGGACTGGTGAAATGGCCATGTCTTGTGGGTGATCCACTTTCTAGGCATTGGCTCCATGCTTAGCTATAATTTTACGTGGTCCTACCCTCTTCATCTGCAACTTGGTAAGAACTCCCTTCTGCATTCTAGCCTTGTTTAGGTGTACCAAAACATAATCACCCACTGCAAACTAACCATCTTTCCCCCTTTTATCCACCTTTTCCTTCAACTTTTGAGTTGCCTTTGTTAATGTTATTTTGACTTGTTCTTGGACCTCCTTCATAGTTTGGGAGAACTCCTATGCATGTCCACTTCTATGATCCATACCTCCTAAGTCTATGAGCTCATTTACTCCCCTTGGGTGTATCCCATATAGCACCTCAAAAGGGATTTTGCTAGTGGTTTGGTTCACACTATCATTGTAAGCATATTCTTCTTGAGGGTGAACTAAATCCAAAGTCTGACCATACTCCTTAGTTAGGCACCTTAGAAAATTACCTAGTACCCTATTGATTAATTCAGTTTGGCCATCCGTTTGGGGATGATAAGATAAACCAAATGATAGATTATTTCCCAATCTATTCCATAGAGTCTTCCAAAAATGACCCATGAAATTTTCATCTCTATTTGAGACAATGCTAAGGGGAAGTCCATGGATTCTTACCACTTCCTTGAAGAAAATATGAGCAATTTGGCTGCCATCATGTGTTGTCTTGCATGGGATGAAATGACTCATCTTACTGAACCAATCTACCACCACATAGATACTATCCAACCATGTTTAAGTTTTTGGAAGTCCCACTATGAAGTCCATGCTAATACATTCCCATGGCCTATTTGGTATGGGTAGGGGTTGGTAAAGTCCTATATTTCTAGCTCCTCCTTTGGCTTTCATGCATATAACATATTGCTCCACATATCTCCTTACATCCCTAGATAGCTTGGGCCAATAATAGAACCTTTGCACTAACTCCATTGTCTTGTTGATGCCAAAATGGCCACTAAGACTACCATTATGGTTTTCTTGAATGATATTCTCTCTCATTAACCCCTCTTGAACACAAATTGATTCCCCTTAAACAAAAACCCACTTTGCAAGGTATAGTCAGCTAACCGACTATGGAAATGATTTTAAAAATCAGAGCATACCTTATAAGCCTCTGAGAAATCTTCATAATCCTTATAAATTTCCTTGAAGCTATCAATCCCAATACTTTGGAGTTGAACCTCTTTGACTATCAGAAACCTCCTACTCATTGCATCTGCTACCTTGCTCAACTAACCCTTATTGTGCTTGATGATGAAGGTGAAGGCCTACGAATACTCTATCCACTTGAGATTATATTACTTAGCTTCTCTTGGGTGTTGATATAACTTAATGCCTAATTATCTATAAACACCACAAACTCCTTAGGAAGGAGGTAATGTCTCTACTTACTAAGTGATTGCACTAGAGCATATAGCTCCAAGTCATAGGTTGAGTGTTTCTTCTTATCCTCATTGAGATTCTCATTGAAGAAGGCTATGGGTCTATCCTCTTGACTCAATACTCCTTGAATTTATATGCCACTTGCATCACACTCCAAGGTGAACAAATTATCAAAACTAGGTAGTAGGAGAATGGGTTGTGTCGCTACTTGTTTCTTTAAAACTTCTCAAATACTTTTTTGGCTTCTTGTGTCCATTTGAACTTGGTCTTTACTCCACCCTTTATGGTATCTAGGACTGGTGCACATATGCCACTGAAATTCCTTATAAATTTCCTATATATCTGAGAAAAACCATGAAAAATTCTCACCTCTATCCCTATAGTTGGTGTAGGCTAGTTTAGAATGGTTTCCACCTTGTTTGGATCCATTTTCAATTGACCCTTGGATACTAAAAATCCCAAGTAGACTAGTTCTTATTTGAGGAAATCACATTTCTCCAAGTTAATGGCTAACTATTATTCATGGAGTCTCTTGAGCACAACCTCCAAATGTATTAGGTTCTCCTCCTTTGCTTTTCTAAAGATGAGTATATCATCAAGATATATAACCAAAAATCTACCCATATAGTCCTTTAGCACTTCATTCATCAATCTATGAATGTGCTAGGGGCATTAGTAAGCCGAAATGGCATCACAAGCCACTCGTATAGTGCTTAAGTGGTTTTAAAGGCTATCTTACACTCATTTGCATCCTTTATCCTGATCTGATGGTAACCACTCTTGAGATCCAACTTGGTGAACCATTGGGCTCCTCCTAGACAATCCATCAAGTCCTAAATCTTAGGTATAGGGAAACTATAACTTATTGTAATCCTATTAATGGCTCTTGAATTAGTACAAAGTCTCAATTTTCCACCCTTCTTGGATGTTAGGACAACTGGTACTGCACATGGGCTAATGCTCTTTTTTATGAATCCTTGATCAAGAAATTCTTACACTTGCCTTGTCACTTCTTGGTTCTTCTCTCATGTGAGTTTGTAGGTTACCTTGGTTGGAAATGATGCCCCTAGAATGAAGTCAATTTGATGACTTATAGACCACTTAGATGGTAAGGTTACTAGTGTCCCATCACTCACAATGTCCTTATACTTGCCAAGTAACTCTTGAATCTCCATTGGTAAGGGTGCTTGATTGGGATTCTCCCCTTATTTAGGATTTACTACTATGGAATATCCTTCACTGTCCCTTCCTTGGAGTGCATGTAACAAGTCTTTTCCACTACTCAACAACACACTAGGAGTTTTGAACTACTCCCCTTCATCTTCTATTAAAGATTGGATCTTGAAGGTTCTTCCATCCTTAAAAGTGACAATTTTTTCTTTCCCATCATACATGGCTTCTCTATCATATTATCATGGCCTAACTAACAATAGATGATATGCATCCATGGGTAGTACATCACACAAAAAATTATCTTTATACCTTCCAATAGAAAATTCAACCCATGCTTGTTTATTTACTAGGACACTTTTCCCCTTATTCAACCATGTTACCTTGTAAGGTTTATTATGAGGTACCTTAGTAAGGTTGCGCTTTTTGACTGCTTCTTCTACAATAATGTTGTTTGTGGAGCCAGACTCAATGATCACCTTGCATACTTTTCCCATAATATTATATCTTACCCTAAAGAGAGCTCTTCTTTGCTTTGGCTCCTCTTTTATTGGTTGCCTAATGAGGACCCTCCTAAACATGAGGTTCTCTCCCATCTCTGATTCTATATGGATAACCTCTGATGACTTGACACTTAAAGTGTCTTCTTGAGTGTAGGCCACTCTCTTTTTTGTGTTAGAAGAAGATGCCTTCTTTGGACACCTATAGGATGAATGTCCCATCTTCCCATAGTTATAACATTTCATGATAGGAAAATAGGAGTTGCTTCTACCTACACCTCTCCCTCTTCTAGAGCCTCCTTGATTGCCTCTACCTATGCTAAAGTTTCCTCTAGAAGATGTTTCACTACTATGCTCTACAAGTTTGGAGTCTCCATGGCTTCTTTGTTTAGTCCCCCTACCTTGGTAACTACCCCTATGAACTCTTTGGTCTCTCCCTCTTCCACTACTCTTGGAGGTTTGATCTTGCTTCCTCCTACTCTTTTCTTCAATCTCGATGGCTGGTTGGTAACACTGGTGTACTATTTTGGGACTAAGAAGAGTCATCTCCTCTTTAATACTCCACTTCAAGCCATTCAAATATCTGGCCACTTTTATGCTCTCATCCTTTGACACATTGGACCTCATACAAAGATTTTGAAACTTCTTTGTATAGGAATTGACATCTAGGTCCTTTTGTCTTAAAATCTCCCTCTTCCTATGCAATTGTATCTCATAGTCATTTGGCATGTAGGATTCCCTTATCTTTCTTACCATACACTTCCAAGTGGAAATTGGGTTCTTGCCTTCTTTTTCCCTCTTAGTTTGGATGAACTTCCACCATGTCAATGAAGAACCTCTAAGTCTTGATTTGGCCACCCTTACCTTTTGTGCCTTAGTGACCCCATCACATTCAAAATGGTTTTCCATGCCTTCTATCTAGTTCATGACTAGATATACCTCCATCTTGCCACTGAACAAGGGTATCCCTTCAAGATCTTTCCAACTCATGGAATTTAAGGCTTTCAAGAGGGGCTCCTCTTATAATATAGGGTCAAGTTCCAGAGCCTTATCCTCTTCAGGAACCTCTTTGTCCTTTTCTTCTCTCCAATCTAATTTATCACTGACTTCTTTAGTATTTAGCTGCACTTCACCCAATGCTTTTTTCAATTTGGCTATCCTTTCTCTTAATAGCCTATTGTCTTCCTCCCGTTCTTCAACCTTCTTGGCCAATTCCACATTAGTCACCATATTTGAAGACCCACTAGATTCACAGTCTGACATACACTATGCAATCCTAAAAATTTTTGGGGCTCTAATACCAATCTAATAGGGAGGTTGGGAGAGATAATCACTAGCTCTTTCCTAGGTCCACCTAGTGACTCTTAGGTGTTCTCAACTGACACCAAATGACCTTAAGTACTCCTTCAAAGGTTCAATCCCCTGGTCTCCAACTCCAACAACTAGGGTCTAGTTTCCACAAAAAAAGTATATGCAAATAATATGTTTTTCCTCTGATTTCAAAATATGTTATAGGTGACATATATATTGTTGGAAGTATAAGTGGGAAAGTAATACTGAGGGGGGGGGGGGGTGAATCAGATATTACCTACTTTTTATCCTTTTGTTCTGATAAAACTTTATGCATGATATAATAAAACTTAATCATTGTAAGAAACACAACATATAAAGCAGCATACATGAAATCACTCATAACACCATGATTTTGGTAACCCAGAAACCCTTGAAAGGTAAAACTGGTGTGGGGATGACACCCACAAATATTCACTACTGCAGTAATAAGTTTTCCTGTTAAGGCTTACAAAATGTGATCAAATCATGATCTACCCTGTGAAAGGTCAGCTCTGTCAAAAGCTAAAAGACTTGTATGTCTACCTTGTTAAAGGATTTATAAACTTACAATAAAGTAAGCACTCCATAAAGAGATTTATAAAAAAGTATGCTAAGACTACTTAGTTAAGAGATTTACCCTGATACACTGGTGAAAATGTCTCAGTACCTGATCTTTCAGTTTGCACTAGTATGCAGATTACAAATCTCCTCTTTACTTTATATTTTTATCTCTTCTATCTAATCTTTCTTGATTCTGTCCTTTCACTACTTAGCTCGGTCACTAAACTCTATCTGAATACTTCACTATTCTGAATATACTTCTCTGATCATCTTCTCATACTAATTCAATCTTATCTCTCTAATTCACACACTATTCTCTAATCTAGATCTTGCCCTTATATAACAACAAAAAACATTTTACCATTTCAATATCTATGGTTTAGATTTATTTCTAGTGCCGCCTAAACTATACAATTTTCTGATTGGCTCTAGGTTTTACATAGGGATCAATGATAACAATATGGATGTGTAATTATCTCCATAATTACCTCAATAGACAAAATACAAATATCATTATCACCAAAAATGGTTTACCTTGATCATTGTGCCATTCCAAACTTGTATGTCAATTCTAGCTAACTCTGCAAAATTTATTCCTGGCACTCGGCATTAACTGTACTCGGCATCAGTTGAACTTCTCTGTCACTTAGTAATCATTGATATATGTAACTTGGCAATAACTATACTCTCGACATATTACAAACATAGTGACCATGACTTTACTCGGTAGTACTACTGCTCGGTAAGTATACAATACAAAACTTGGCCTTTACAAAATGACTCGGTCGCAGTGATGACTAACCATCATTGCCTAGAAATATGACTAAGTGTGAAACACTAATGGTCAACAAAACTATAGAGATCTACAGTCTCCCCCTTTGACATTAGTGGCAAAAACACTTTGTCATGACATTCGTATTTACAAAAGTATGTTTGTACTAGCCTAATACTCCCCCTAATATATATACACATTCAAAAATTTTGTTACCTGTCCATGTTCTAACCTTGTCCATACTCGTGTCATGATGATTCCCCCTTGTTTTTGACATGACTAATCTCTTCATTAGTAGGTAGCTCACAAATTTTCTCCAAAAAAGGTTTATGCAACACCGTGATCATGTAGAGTGCATATGTCCAAGCAGTTGAAGCAAGGTTCAAAACTTCTGTCTGCACTTCTAAATCAGTAGCTAAACTGATAAGGCTCTTGGCTATGGAAAAATGTGGATCACTCTGGATCAATGCTTTAGCTTTTGCTAACTTTTTCTGTATAGGCTCCAGATGCGATGTCAAAATAGTTTGAATGGAGAGTAGGAAAGAATGAATCTTGCCATCATTAGCCATCAGCTCAGCTAACTTACCTTGTGTCTGCATGATTTTTACATAATGTGCAGCACTGGTGTCTACATCCAAGGTCAGGGAATGACTTGTAGCTTTGATCTCTTGCTTGAGAGTATCAAGCAATTGTTGATTCTCCTTTGTGAACAGTTCAACATTACATATTTTGGCCAATAGAGACTGTTCATTCACAACTAATCCCTTGGTCTCCTTTACCAAATTGGATAGCTCAACCTATTTCACTGCTATCTCGACAGATATCTTCTCTAGCATTTTGGTCTCAAACCGCCATTCTGACCATTCAAATAACTTATCACTTGTACAACTAACTTCATTGTTGACTTTTTGAACAATGTGTACAAGTTGTTCCAATATGGAAATAGAACTATTTACATCTGATAAGTCATATACTTCATTAAATATATCTTTGATTTCATGAAGAACCTATTTTTGCTAATGCTCTCTTCAGAGTTCTGCTTGCCTTCTTTTTCTAGTGTATGGTCAACAAAACTATAGAGATCTACATATATCTAGTGTAGAAAATAAGAAAGATTGGTTTCTGATGTATATTTTCTACATTATAAGTGTTAATGTTTGTAGCTTCAGTCATATGATCACTTAGAGTACATATAATACTTAGATATTGATTAATAATAATATATTGTATTTGTATGATATATATATGTTATATTATTATTAATATATATTATTCTAATATATGATTGATTAATGAAACATTATAAAATGAATAGACATGTCCCATGAAGGGACATGTCTCTCATAGCCTCATTCCTAATATAAATAAGAGAGATTGTTGCATTTGGAAAATACATACCATATACAATCACAGAAGTACTATTACATTTGCAGCAATCTGGAAAATTCAACTGGTATCAGAGCCAAACTTGCAAATATTATTGTTATTTTGTGGGTTTCTTTGAATCCCTTATTGAAGAAATTACACAATCGACATAGTCAGCAATAGGATACGCATGAAGATTTATCACTATTGTGAGGAGCTTGAGATTTATCCAAGATGCCGGAAGCTCCCATTGTTTTGAATGGGGAGAATGAGAGGGGGTGGAAGGCTCTCAAATTCATCAAGAACATGACTAGGAATGCTGAAAAAATGCAGTCTCAAGTGTTGTCTGCAATTCTCACCAGAAATGCTAACACAGAGTATTTGACAAGGTATGGACTTTATGGCAGAAGTGATCAAGAAAGTTTCAAGAAGATGTTTCCTATCATCACATACGAGGATCTTGAGCCTGAGATTCATCGTATTGCCAGCGGGAACTCCACTCCCATCCTTTTCGCTCATCTCATTTTAGAGTTTCTCACTAGCTCAGGCACGTCTGCTAGAGAGCGGAAGCTGATGCCAATAATATAGGAGGAGTTGGAGAGGAAAAATCGCCTTTACAACCTTCTCATGCCTATGATGAACCAGTATGTTCAGGGACTTGACAAAGGGAAGGGAATGTATATCCTTTTGAATGAGGTGTAAACATTCATCTTGAATACAATGGCAAGTGATGATCGGTTCTTCAATAGGCATCGGGCATATTATGGCAATGAGACAATGGTGCTATGCGGATTCATTTGAACATTTGAATGTGTAAAGGTTACATGGCACATATTTCTAATATTGCAGACAATTCAACGCTCTCATGGTAGATCATGACATTGAAGATATCATTGAATGAAGTATTTTTGTTTCAATTTTTAGTGAGATTTTGGGCCATATTAAGGGAAACATTCAAAGTCAAACCACTCTTAATGAAGAGGAATGATGAACATATATTCAATCCAATAGTTATGAAATTTAATGCAATTACTCATTGGAAGAGTGCGTCAAAGACATAATAGACTCCTCTCTCAAATACAACTTGGTGAAGATGAATTGTAGGCATAGAAGCCAATTTGGGAACTTTAATCTCTTGACTTGCTAAACCATGTTTAGTTGATCATGGATAGGGAAAGCCACATTGAATGGAGTTGTTGCACATTGGCCAAACACACATTATTGGTATTATTTTTTAGTGTTGATATGAAAATGGTTAACCCATTCTATTGTTCCACTGTGGATGACAGTTGTGTGGGTCACTCAAATTTCTTAGTGCATTGAGTGCAGGGGTTGGATGTATCATCGTGTCTGGATCTTTTAACTCCCACATTCAATATCATGATCATAGGCATCAATATATACCATTGCTGAGTAATGCTGTTTGGACTCAAAATCTCTTTGAACCAATTATCAACTCCAAAGTATGTAGCATTGCTACTCAGATGGGCTTGGTTTATATTGTTTGGCACATGATGTTGTCTTCATGCTGTCGCAATCCCAGAATCAAAGAAGTGGAGATAGAAATATTAGTCATGTATAAAATGTTCTGCTAACCAGCTTGGTTGCGGTGGACAAAGAGATTTAATGGATTTATGATTAATTTGAAAGACAATATTATTTCCCCCTTTGAATATTACTATTGGTGATGCTAGTCATATCTGGAGGAGCCAAGAAATACAATTAAGGTTTGATTTTGGTGCTATGACTATGTTGATCACTTGGGATATTGGAGGCTATCATTAATTTTCTTTATGATGGTTTGTTGTGCAACATTTGATTTGAGAAAACTGATATATTGGTGGGTTCTAAAGCCCTTATCAGTTTGTGGCTAGTCATAGCTTAGCAGTATCAAGCTCGGGTCATCCCATGAAGATGTTAGGGAAAGAGAAAATTACTGTGAGTGGTTCATGAACATAATCTGGTGAAGCAGTTAGGAAGCGGTTAGTATGATGGACATTTGTCCCTCAAATGATTTGGAAGATCATCTAGAGATATACATTGACACACAATTGTTACCTTTAGTATAGTCATATTTATTGAGTCATTGTTCATGCTTGTTACATTGAAATGTGAAATGTTCTTGAATTGAAGACATACAAATCCACATATCTCGAACACCGTATTGATTCCTAAGAGGAGTTTTCATCAGCTTGTAATTGTAGTGATTGTAGTTGTCGGATCATGGTCAATTTAAGATAGTTGTATCACATGAGTACTTCTTATAGGTTCATAATGGTGTTCAATGTGTATGTGATATGAAAACTACCGAAACCTGAGAGTCTTGTGGGTATTTGAACAAGTGGTGATTAACATAGGGAGAGAGACAAAGTTTTAGATCTATAATCACTTAATCACACTGCAAACTAGAGGTTTTGAAGATGTCATAATATGTCTTTGGGTATATGATGAAGGGTGCTCCCCTTAATACCACAAACACATAACAGAAATAGAGAAACAACAACAATTTGCAAGAACAGAAAATGGGCTTCTTATTATCTCCACAAATGTGGAATTACAAATTTTAGAATTACAATATGCAAAGCCACATGGGGATTCCCTTTACAATATTCTGTAGGACAAAGCCTCGAATCATTACCCCGATCTACCCAGAATTGTTCCAAACTATTCTGAATTGCTTCGAACTACCTAAGACAACACTACAAGCCTTCCTTATATAGGCAATTTCCACCGCCTGAGAAGGTTCCAAAAATTTAGCCTTTTAGGCTGACTAAACATAGAATTATTTAATTTTCACATTTTTACAATAGGGTCGGCTCAAAAGAAATACAAAATATGCTTTTAGGTAGCCCAACTTCCAGAGGCCATAACTTTTTAACCATAGTTTTATTTTTCTATTGTAACCACTTTTTAGAAACGCCATGATGAGATCTACAGTACCTGACATGCGCTAGCGCCTGTCAGCTAGGGGTCAATCACAATCTAGAGCCTCTAAGGCCTTCAAATTTGACCTAAAAGATTTCATACCCAAAAACCTCAATAACTTCACCAATACTAATGATGTGGCAATGAAACTCAACTAGTAGGCTGAAATGACTAGGATGAACCTCCAACTGTGAAATCAGAACATTCCAAGATCATATGACCAACTTACTAAAAATAGTAAGTTTCCATAAATAATAGTTCTGCACAAGATAGCCCTTATTGAAAAGCAAACAAAAATATTTTTGGGTGATGCAAGATTGCTCTTACACCCAGGATGCTCCTGCATCAGACACTCGAGGTAATTTGAGAAGTGACCCTGTCACGACTCAGGTGTGAAGAGGAAAACCAAGACAGTTAACCTCCTCCCTTGTCAGCCATGATGAATCTTCAATAGGTCATCCTTTCCACTTGACCAAATATTCTTCATATGTCATGTTACTTGTGCTTCTGCCAACATGACTATCCAGTATGTCCTCAATCTCCTTTGCATCTGAATTGGTTGCTGGAATACTCCACTGTGATGTCATGATCTCATCTTCAACACATCCTTCATGATACTCTGTCAAATCTAAAATGTTAAACATTGGTGAAATATTCAGCTCAGTAGGCAATTCTACGTCATATGTATTTCCTGAATCATGCTTCTTCACTATCTTACATGGTCCAAACTTCTTCATTTTCAGCTTGTTATATGTACCAACTGGAAATCACTCCTTCGACAAATGAACCATGATTTCATCTCCAACTTGAAATTCCTTATGCCTCCTTTTCTCATCTGCCTTAGCCTTATACTGCACATTCATCTTGGTAATGTGCTTCCTCACCTCCTCATGGATGTTCTTCAAATGTTCTACAAAATCCTCAGCTTCAGCACTACTTATTTCTCCTTTATCTATCTTCCTCAACTCAGATGTATTTCTAGGACTACCTCCATATACAATATGTGGATGATGTGATGAACTAAACTTCAAATCTATCTTCAAATCTTCACTTTCTGCTAGTGTCATTCTGTGTGCTACCTTATTTGGAAAATTGGCTCTTGGAATCAAGTCCATCAGATGACTGATCTTTCTTACTGGTGGTAATCCATCAGGCACATTATCAGATACAATATCCTGAAACTCATTCAATAATTCTCCAACTTCTACGGGTACATCTTCTACTTTCTCTTTCCCAGCCTTTGGAATTAAAGTAAAACATATATGCTCATGCCGCATACCATCTAAGAAATTTTCTCTATCACCAAAAGTTATTCTTGCACTACCACATACCTTTTCTTCTGTTTCCTTCAATGGTTTTAGCTTATGTCGCACTCCATCCTTTGTCAGGGAATAGGTATTCACATGACCATCATGTACAACACATCTGTCAAACTACCACAGTCTATGCAATACATATGACATGCATCCATAGATATGATATCACATAGTACCTCATCTTGGTATGCGCCAATCTTGAACTTCACTTGGCACTGTTCACTGACCATAACCTTGTGGTCATCCCGTACCCAGGCAACCCGATATGGATGTGGATGTTTCTACCTCTTGAGCTTCAACTTTGTCACCATCTCTTCTAACACCAAATTGTCAGTGATTCCACTATCAATAATCACATCACAACATTTACCCTCACACTTGCATCTAGTGCGAAACAAGCTCCTCCTTTGCTCAGGTTCATTCTCACCACTCAGTAGGACTCTTCTATTAATCAACATTTCTCCTCTTTCAACATCTTCAGAATGTGATGATCTGGCATCTTCATCTACATGTGTAACTTTGGCCTAGCCTTTATTTCTCCTATTTGTCCTTCTTTGGTGTTGAGGACATTCAAATGCCCTATGACCTTCTTCTCCACAGTGAAAACATGTTCCACAGAAACCTCCTCTTCCAGATCCTTGTCCTCTTCCTCTTCCTCTCTGATCTCTATTGTTTTGATCTTGGAAATGATTGGAATTGTTTCCTCTTTGATTTTGATTGCTATTGGCCTCATCCTTCTTTTTTAGATCTTCATTTCGATCTCCATATGACTATCCACCAGATCTTCCATCACAACCTCTTCCAATTTGTTCGCTCTCAAACTTCTTGTTCAGCTTTTCCTCTACTTTTAGGTCAAATTGGTATGCCTCTTCAATACTGTTCATTCGAACCAGATTCAGCTCCTCTTGAATGGTTGGCCTCAACCCATTAAGGTAATGAGCAAATTTCTCCTTATTAGCTTTCACATGGCCTATTCTGATGAGGATTCGATAGAACTCCTCTGTATACTCCTGAACAGATCATCCCGCTTGCTTCAAACTTTGCATTTTCTTTAGTAGGTCAAGCTCATAATCAACAGAGATGAACTGTCACTTCAATTTATCCACCATACGATCCCATCTTGTGATTTTATCTTTTCCTCTTCTATTTCACTCTAATTGAATCTCTTTCCACCAGATCTTTGCACGACCTTTCAGTCTGGCCTTTGCGAATTGGACCCTATCAAGATCCTCAATATCTTCATACTCAAAATATTCTTCACATTCATTGATCTAGTCGATCAATTCCTTTGGGTTAAGATTCCCTAAAAATGTAGGAACCTCAATCTTAGGTCTTTTCCTGATCTTGGAAATGGCCCGGAAAAGCCTTTCTTCCTCTTGATTCAAAACTTGGACTTCTACTTCTTGATCATCATTTCCTTCTTCGGCTTCATCGTCACTTTCGTCTCTGACATTAAAATTCATTCCTTTGTGAATCTCTTCTTGCAATGCTCACACTTGTCTCTAGAGCTCTCTAACCTCAAGTGTCATAGTACTAGCTCTTCCACCACATTCCCTTCATGGAGGCATTTTCGTGATGCGCACTGAAACCCTAACCATGGTCTTGGTGCAAACTGCCTCACAGTTGGTGATCTGTTTATACAGAAACCCTAACCCACGGTTTTGGTGAAAAATTCTTCATAGTCGGCGATCTATTTACACACTCAGGAACTCTTACTCTGATACCACTTGATGAAGGGTGCTCCCCTTAATACCACAAACACATAATAGAAACAGAGAAACAACAACAATTTGTAAGAACAAAAAATGGGCTTCTTATTATCTCCACAAATGTGGAATTACACATTTCAGAATTACAATATGCAAAGCCACATGGGCATTCACTTTACAATATTTTGTAGGACAAAGCCTTGAATCATTACCCTAATCTACCCAAAACTGTCCAGAACTATTCTGAACTACCTAAGACAACACTACGGGCCTTTCTTATATAGGCAATTTCCACCACCTGAGAAGGTTCCAGAAATTTAGCCTTTTAGGCCAACTAAACATAGAATTATTTTATTTTCACAGTTTTTACAATAGGGTCGGCTGAAAAGAAATACAAAATATTCTTTTAGGTAGCCCAACTTCCAGAGGCCATAACTTTTTAACCGTAGCTCTGTTTTTCTATTGTAGCCACTTTTTAGAAATGCCATGATGAGATCTACAGTGCTTGACATGTGCTAGCGCTAGTCAATAGGGGTCAATCATGATCCGGAGCCTCTAAGACCTTCAAAATTGACCTGAAAGATTTCCCTCCCAAAAACCTCAATAACTTCACCAATACTGATGATGTAGCAATGAAACTCAACTAGTAGGCTGAAATGACTAGGATGAACCTCCAACTGTGAAATCAGAACATTCTGAGATCATATGACCAACTTACTAAAAATAGTAAGTTTCCATAAATAGCAGCTCTGCACAAGATAGCCCTTATTGAAAAGCAAGAAAAAATATTTTTTGGGTGATGCAAGATTGCTCTTACATCCAGGATGCTCCTGCATCAGTATAAATTGACTGTATTTTTGTAACAAGGTGTTGAAGGTTATTGTTCGAAGGGTGTGCATCTATGTTAGCAAGAGAAGTTGAAGAAGAGTCTTTGACTACATGAGATCAATATTTTTGGTATTGTATTTCTAATCTCTCTTATTCTCTTATTCAATATGTACTATAAGAGTTATTTGCCTTGATATTTCTTTGACGGTGCTGTTGGTAGTTCCCTTTGATCTTCAACTTGTAGATTTATACTTTGCTGGATAACTTTAATATAACTTTGACTCTATCACCACTCCAAAGTCTATAAGGAAGAGGGCCAATTAACAAGGATCAACAATGAGATCCTCCTACACTTTGAGCCCTAATGCTCAGGTGGGTGTACCGTTGACTCACTTCTTCAAAGGAATCACTAAATATTACATCAATATACCCTTTACTAACTGATTTAAGGATTTGATCATTTAATTTGTTTGTGTGTGGTTGATAACAATGAAATGCCTCCAGAGGATGGACCAGTGCCTTAACCTAGGGCAAAGACTCACCCAATTACATACATCAACTGCAGATCTTAAATCAAACACTGCTGGGCTCAGGATAAGTGCTTTTCCTATTACCCCTCTCTCACAAACACAAGGACATCAAATTCTTACTTGGTTGTAAACTCACTGAACTCACCTAAAAGACTTTAATCCTAACTTTGTTAGGAACTCAGAGATGACTTCACAATACTCTTTGTTTACCATATGCTAATACACTTTGTGACACTAACATATATGAGCTCAGAACCAAAACAAGAAGACATACACAAATGCAAGATTCAAACTCAATAGCATTCTCATTAACATATTCAGGATCAATATACAATCAAAACAACACCAAGATAGAAAAAAGACCCAAAATCTAGCTCCTCTTTCAATATAATACCATCAACAACCAGGGACCAAAAGAAAGTTTTGAAACCTCCACTAAGTCAAAAATTCTACAATATATACCCCCTAGTCATCTTGGAAACCCAAAACAGGTTGCAACAAGCTACGGATGACTAGGGTTAGGGTTTCAACCACCCAACCCACTAGAAATGGTCAAAAAATTAAATGCAGGGGATGAAAACCAGTCGGCCATGCTTGAGAAAGATTTGCACTTATGATAGATCTCTAAGAAAGTATTGCAAATCATGGAAATGCCAAATTGTCAACCTATTCGGCCACCTGCAAACACACCTTGAGCATGAAAATTATAGTACCGACCCCTGCAGATGATCAAGGAGCACCCTAGACCACACTACAATAGCAAGTGCCACCAAACAAATCAAATTCGGCTATGAAAGCATTCAATTCTGGTCCTTTCTGTCACTGAGAAACCTTCTGCAAATTTGAATTTGAAAAACAACGATCATTTCCAAGCGCCAACAATAAATCGACGATCGATATTTAAATCTAAGCCAACTTTATATCACAACTGTTAGATCCCTCTTTTTCACGGGCTTTAAGTCCTAACTCAACCAGATACCAAGGGTTAACTCCTAGCGAACATGTGACAAGGCATTTCTTATTCATGAAATAAAACCTTAACTCACCACTTAACCCCGCGAAATGGCGACCAAAGGAAATTAACTTATCCCAGCTACATCTGGCGAACTGGTGACCGAAGGCTTTCGTCAGTTCGCGAAGAACTTTATTTGTCTGCCAAATAATTTAGCGATCACGTGAATACACACTCGCTGAATCACTAGCCATTTTAGAATACTGCCATCTCATTTCATGAATGAGTGAAAAGCACTGAAATCTTATCGGGTCACTAAACAAATTTATCAGGACCGCCAAACCATTAGACCAAACCTGGGCCTGCCTATGATGAAATCAATGGCTATCTTAAGTTCGCATGGAGTAGAAAGATTCTATTAGAATAGAAGATAATCGTTAGATCAAGAATCTTACCCTGCTCTGACAACCCTCTAATAGGAAATGAAATCAATGGTGGTCTTAAGATCGCAAGTGTAAGAGAAAACCCATCAGAGTACATGTCGACTGTTGATGCTCTGTCATTGTTAGAACCCAGTGAGCCTCGAAATACCTAGCCCCACTGATAGCATGCCCAATCATACAATGTGGACCAATCATAGCTTTCCATATCAGCACACTTGGCATGTGGACCCGCCGCACTTTATCCCCTCTGAGAAAGATTGAATCGACGGTCGGTGCATGATCTTAAGCCTCTGGCAGATTCCATAAGATCATGTGCCCATCGTTGATTTTCTAACATTGTCAGGACCCTCTGACACATCTAGAAACTAGGTCCCACTGACAACTGCCACTGTATTAATACATGGACCAATAATATGCTGCCATTTGTGCGTACGTGTCACTTTGGACCCACCTGTTTGAAGCACTGTGTCATAAAGAAAATCAATGGTCGTCGCAAAAGCACATAGCTCTGACACATCTCATGAGAACATACGACCACCATTGATTGAGATGGTGTCAGAAAACCTGGGCCCGGAGACCACGCGAACACGCGACTAAAGAAAAGAAATCGCCACTCCAAGTTGCTAACTGTTAAGAGCTAAGCTGCTAGGAACATGAGAATACATGAATACTGTGCTTGCCCAATCGCTAGAAGAAAAATATAACTGTCGGGAAACCAAGCGAACTAGTGACAAACATGCATTCGCCAGTTCGTAGAAAGAAAAGATGTGACCGCCAGGCAACACGTGAACAAGTGACAAGTCGAGAAAGAAATGAACACATGCATTTTACATGACTTGAGTGACCCAAAAAGGTAAAGGCAAATTAGAATAGGGCCAGGGCATTCCAAAGGGTTTTAACACAATGGCTATTTTTTAAAAAATTTTTGCAAGGGTTTCAAAGCCAGGGACAGGAAAAAGGTTGCAAAGACCAAAAAAAACATGCTAGGGCCATGAAATTTTTTGCACGTGCTAACAGGTGCTCTTGCAGGAAAAGAAGGGTTGATATCACATTTAGAAGAAGTATAATGAACCATCAAAGGAAACCTTGAATGAGAATGTCAAAAGGTTGATATCACATTCATAAGAAGTTTGATGAACCATCAGAGAAAAGCTTGGATGAGAAGGTTAAATGTTGATGTTAGTACTC
>BSBK01009138.1:142500-180000 GCA_027943335.1 Chamaecyparis obtusa
CAACTTGGAAGCTAGTTCCATCAGAAGAGTAGATGGATGGGAATTAAGCCAATCCAAACCTAGTAGTATGTGAACTAAAACTTCAATATGGGTAGATGAGAGAATAAAAACCGAAGATAACTTTTTGGAATCATACTCACAATCATTGTGGCCTTCCCACTACAATTGGGGTATTTGAATTCTATATTCTATGCCAAATTGAGATAGAAAAACTAGTGAATAAACTCTAGCAATCGATGACTACCATAGAAATACACATGATATACTTTAAAAGAGAGATGGTAAATAAAATTAAAAAATAAATACCAAGCCATGATAAGAAAAGTGCAGTTAAGTTGGCACATGTAAAAACTAAGTTCAAGGAATTAAGAGACTGCAACTTAATAAATCAAACACCAATTTCATATATACAAAATGTATTGAAAGTAAAATGTGAAAATCAAACAAAAGTTCATGTGTATACTGGTACCAAAATGGTCGTGTGTAGGTCCAGATGGACACTTGAATAAGATCCATCTAATCTTAAATCTAAGAAAAGTATCTTGAACTAATTTCTTTCTCATGTAAGACTCAAACACTTGACGACATGAGGTACTTATCCTAATGGAGGATGTTAGTAAAGAATTCCAAACAAGGCTTGTATAAGAGCAATAAAATAATGAGAAATAAATAATAACATCCAATAAATTAACATCATATGTGTGATGTATAATATGGTACTAGCAACTAAATCACTTGTACCTCCAAATATTCCATATGGAAATTCACATCCAAAGAAAGGCCTGTTTCACAACTTATAACACAAGAAATTTAAATTTTATTCCTACCAAACATTTGGATTTATGGTTGCATCAACACAACCATCACATGTTTGCAACATCACATATAACATAATATGGAAAAAGACAATTAATATGATGCCTTAAGGTTATGCCCATAAAAAATTCCCATAAACATCATAATACAAAGATTGGAACCATCCCCCCTCGAGACAACCAATGGTGGAAAAAACCCTTAATATAAGAAAGAAGATGTTCAAATAGAAACTCAAGACTGTACCTTGTGCAAGAGATAAAATTAACAAACCATCTCTGCATGATCCAACCTTTCGTAAAAATACAAGGGGAATCATATAAATAATATATAATAAAAAAGATTACTAGCAAGGAATACTAGTAACCCATATCATTTTGAGAGAGAAAAAATTTTCTGCAGTCTTCCCAAATAATCAATGATATGATCAAATATGAATAGGATATATAAGTTTACCATTAAATAAAATGAATACATGTCAAAGATCTGAAATTCAACAAACATTGCTACCATTGAAAATTAGGATAGAATGGGGAAAAGAGAAGTCCCCCCCTCACCAAACAATCAATAACAGTTGGAAATAGATATGTTCCAAACATATCTATGGTGTGAGCAACTCGTATCATTTTTACATCAAGTGAGTCATATATTAGTAACAAATGTTGTTTTCCCTTCTTATCCAATGTAGTGTATACCACAAAGAATTACCTCCTAAAAAACCAACCAACCCGTCAACCCAAAGAAAGAAATTTATTAGGACCTAATGTGTATAAGGACTAGTCTATGAAATAATTGACATCAAGAGTCCAATCAAACTTAGAGGATAAAGGAAAAGGATTCCTTGGGTATTTCATGAAATGATAGATTATCATCTAGGTTATCATCAATTACTTTATAATCCAATAAATCCTCTATTGTGTTAGCCTCCCTATAGAAATGTTTAATCTAAAAATAGGATAAAGCTTGGAGATGGAGCATAACCTTATCTAAATGGTACTGAAGGTTCCAGCAATTTATTGTCTTATTAGTGATTGCATAAAAGATGACCATTGAATCTTGCACAATGAAAATTTTATTAATATTTAAGGCTAAATCCATAGTAACCCCTAAGATCAAGGCTTCCATCCTAGGTACATTATTAGATCCCATTGGGGAATTCTTATAAATAAATTTTACAACCTTACTAGAGTTATCTTTGATAAAAACTCCAATACTAGAAAACTCCAGATTTCCCCTAGACGCTCCATCAAAATTAAGTTTGGAATAGCTCTTAGGAGGAGGAGACCACTGAGCTTGACCTCTAACCACATATTTTTTCCCTTGCGAAATACAACCATGAGATGGAATGAATTTTAATAAGGGCTAGTTTTTATGAAAAAGGTTATCCAAAGATGTGAAAGTCTTTAGATGATTAATATTCTTATAAATATAATGCATGAATACTTTAGAAATAGAGTTTTCAATCCTATGTATTACTTCTGATAATGATGAAAATTTATACTTGAATATCTTATTGTTTTTTTTTCTAGCCAAATGTTCTAGATTATATTTGATGGACTAAACTCCCACAATAATGTGAAGAAAGAGATTCTATGAAGCATCAATTTTTTTATTTAAAAAGGATAAATAAATCAGAACGAACCATAGATGTTCAACCTAATTTGGAGAAAATCCAATACTAGAAATCTATGGAAAAAGGGGAATGTAAGAAGAGGCCTGATAAGAAGATTTCAAAAAGTAGCTGCAAAAAGGGCGAGGAAAAACAACAATAATTCCCAATCAATCTGATCTCATCCAAGCAAGGACTCTATCCTAGATATCAAGTCACATGAAGGCCCTATCCTTGAGGAGACATGGAAAACTAAAAAGTAACATGGTTGGCCATGTATCAACACATACTAGAGTGATGTATGACTCATATCCAACTCTAATAGTATATTGCCTAGCATTGGATTTGGTCCAAATAAGTTCATCATCATGGGGTGTATAAATAATCATTCTTTTTTCCAACTTAGACATGACAAAAAAATTTCAGTCATGAGGAGCATCTAAAAGTGAAAAATCCTTCCACTTGGAAGAAAGGGGATATGAGGATTTGTCTATCACAAAGTAACTACAAATATAAATACCCCATTCATCCTTTAGGGATGTCTCTAGGAGAAACCAATCCCCAATATGTATCAAAGGGGCAAAACCATTCCAAGAATCTTCCAAAAAATGGGCTTTACTCCCATCATGAATTAACAAGGATAAGGAAGTATTAGGTCCCTACAGGTTGAAATAAAATTCCAAATTTAAGAGCACTTAGGTAAAGAGGAAGTAGTAAAAAGTCTCTCCTTTATAGGGGATTCCAAATGTTTAGACAACATTAATTTGATCCACTTGGAAAATGGATTTTGGTACAATTTCTAATATATCTTATCACTCAATGCCTTGTTCTAAAGGGATAAATTTCTAATTCCAGCCCCAATTTCTCTTTAGGATGAAAAACCTTTTCCCAAGCTAGAAGGGGATTTTTTTCTTTTTCTTTTGCATAACATTATCATCCCATAAGAAATTTGTAACGACTCTTTGCAGTTCTTCAATCAATTTTCTTGGTATATTTAGAACTGACATAAGACATATCAGTACCACATTTAAGATATATTTAGTCATCATGATCTTTCCTAAAATATTAACTATTTGTGTTTCTAGGAAATGATCCTATTTGAAATGGAAAAAGAAAACCTTTTCCAAAAAGTGATCTTTTTAGATCCCATAAACAAGGGGACACCTAGATACTTGCAAGGAAAGGAACCCTAAGAAAATCCCCCAAAAAAGACTAAGCATTGCTAAACAAATGGAGCAATATTTAAAAAAAAAAATCTTTGACTTCTATCGATTAACCAATTTTCCCAAAGATGGAGAGTAATCATCTATAATCCTTTTGATGCAACAAGATTCTTGTAAGGATACCTAACCAAATAATTAAGTATCATTAGCAAACAAATTGTGAGTATAAATTTCATCCAAGTTGCCAATCTTGATCCTATTCCAAATAGATAGTTCCTACTTGCATGTTTAATAGCTTGGTTAAGACCTTCTTCCATGATGGTGAAAAGAAAGGGAGAAAGTGGATTTCCCTTCCTCAACCTCCTAGATGAAGAGAAGAAACCCCTCGAGGTCCCATTAATGATGACTGAGAACCTAGGAGTCGAGATGCAGGAAGAAATCCACTTAATCCATCCCTTATGAAACCTAAATCTTTGCAAGACTAGAAGAAGAAACTTCCAAGTCACCCTATCATAAGATTTCATCATGTCCATCTTAAGAATAATATTTGATTTCTTTTCCACTGAGATAGAATGTATAATTTCATGATCAAGGATATCCCCCTCTAGTATTTCACTACTTGGGACAAAGCCTCCTTGTCCCTCAAAACTAATTTTAGGAATGATCTTTGAAAGTCTTGAAGAGATAGCCTTGGTAAATATTTTGTATAAGTTATTACATAATGACATTGGGCTAAAATCAACAAAGGTCCTAGGATTATCCATTTCAGGGTTCAGAACAGTCCAGGTTCTATTAATTTCCTTTAACATGGTTCTATTTCTTCTTGATTCTTCCAACACAATAAAAACATCTCTACCCGAAAACCCCCATTATTTTTTAAAAAGAGCATGGTAAATCCATCAAGGCTAGGATACTTTTTTGGGGCTACAGAGAAGACAATTATTTTTAATTCTATAAGAGTAAATGGGTATATAAGCATATAATTATCACTATTAGACACACATGATGGTAAATTACATTAATAATTGAATCTTTTGGCTCAATAGGTTCTTCTGTAAGCAGGTTTTTCAAAAAGGAAATGACCTCTTTAGAAATTTCATCTTCTTCATAAAGGACCTAACCAAATTATTTTCAATATTAATCATTTTATTCTTCAGCCTCCTTATCTTTGTGGAGGCATAAAAAAATCTAGTGTTTCTATCACCATAACTTAGCCATAACTCTTGAGAACTTCATCTCTAATAGATTTCCTCCCTAAGCACGACTTTCTCAAGGGATTCCTTCAGGCTCTTTTCAAGATGTAAAGAATCTTGATCTATTCCACTATTAATGACCTATTTAATCAAATCATCTATTTCTGACTCCAATCAAATTTTTCTTGGAAAGTATTTTTAAAATGGTTAACATTCCATACCTCTATCTTATGTTTCATGCAATTGTCTTTCTTGAAAATCTAGTAAAAATAGGATCCCTCAACAAACATAATATTCTCGCACCATGGTTTTAACAAAGGGAGGAAAGGAGCATCCTGAAACCACATAGGGTCAAACTTAAAAGAGTCTTTATGGTAAGCATTCTATTCTACAATATCCAACAAAATTAGAAAATGCCTAGAGCCAAAATTTGGAAGGATAGAAAAATAGAAGTCATTGTAAAAAACAATCCGATTGTCTAAAATAAGAAATGGTCAAGCCTTTCCACAATTTGAAAAAAGTTAGATCTTTTATTTGTCCAAGTGAAACAACCTTATTTAGGAGAAACATCCATTAATTTTTTATTAGTAATGCCCCTCCCCCCAACTATTAATTCACCTTTTATGACATCAACCAAAGAGCAAAATATATTCCATAATTTATTTTTATCATTAATAGAAGGACCATACACATTAAATAACCAAAACTTTATTTTAGAACAAGAACTATTAACCAACACTAGCATCCAAAGAGGAGGAAATCCGTTCCACAGACGCCTTACTATCATCCCACGAAATTGCAAGACCACCAGAAGACCCTATAGAATAAGTTAAAAATTTTCAAGATTTCGATTGAGCAAAAAACTAAGCAACAAGATCTGACAATTTAGTTTCTTGAAGTATAGAAATATGAAATTTGAAGTTATCCAACTGGTGGATTAATAATTGCCTCTTGTTAGGAACATTTAAGCCTCTAACATTCCATGAAATGATTCTCATTGTTATTGAGTGGAAGTAATGCTTCCCTCTTGTTTTGAGTCTTTTTTTTTGAAAATTTTTTCTTCGAAAAAGATCCATCTGCAAGATACGCAGGCTGCAAGTCATAGAAGCCCTAGTTAAAGGAGGGCTGATAGAAGGCTTCTTCTCTTTTCTCGAGGGCTAACAAATGTAAAATGAGTAGCTTGAATACTTTCATCTATCTCCTGTTGGATCTTACTACTATTTGGAGGCCTTCTACTATTTGGAGGTCTTCTCGTATGCTTCACAAACGACATAGGGGACTTCTTAGCTGAAGGCGACTGAAAATTGGGAGAAGTGGACCGAGATCCTGCTTGCAAGAGGGAGATGCAAAATCCACATTCCCGTAATGGAATGAGGGTCTTTCTCTGGTACAAAAGGTCATACAAATTAGTGGTTAAAGCTATTTCCGCTTTATATTGTAATCAAGATAGATTGGTGTCAAATCTTTCAATCAGAAAATTCGTAATTCCATCATTCAAAAAACATTAGCTTTTTCAACAATGTCTTGGACTTTGGAGAATAACCGAACTTCGGGTGTTATCACCAAAGTTTCCTTGAAAGATGATGTCTCAAAGATGTCTTAATAAGCTACAAATAATATTTTGATCTTGTAATTTGGATATATTCTTCAATAGATTTTGAAAGAATGGGTGCAAGTATCACATGTCCCTTTGTTACAGAAATGAAAATGTGAAATATATATTTTTAAAATGCTTGTTAGAAAGCGAAAGAATGCTATTTGCAAACATGTATCTATTTTTTTTGAGCAATGTGTCAATTTGTTCTGAGCATGACTGAATTAGAAAGAAGAGGTTTTAGGTGTTTATAGTAGTTGTAAGTGTCGCTTTGCGTAATAATGTGGTGGTGGATACTAAGATTCATGTTATATTACTTCATAATTGTAAAAATAGATGCTTAGCGTTATTTCAAAAATCTAATGGTCATCAGGATTAAAAGTTTTGAAGTTTTACTATGATTTTTTATTTCTAATTGCTTCTTTTTTTCGATCTGTAAGGTGTATATTGACTTTTAACTCAATAAAATTAAATTGCGTATCTTTCAGCTGCGAAAGGATAATATTATGTGCTCAAAGCAAATATAAAGGCTATTTCAATTCAAGAGATGATAATTTTCGTAGCTATAACAGGGGAAAATCAAAAAAGAAAACGAAGATTGATTACCATATTTAACAAATGATAGAACTTCTAAAGATCTTGTAAAGATGTTTATCGTCACCCTTTTCAAGCGACACATTGTGGACAGTCAGGGATTTGCGGGATGAAAAGTTGTTGGCACTGTTGATCACTATTGTAATTGCTTCCCTGTTAATTAAAATTTGCTATTCTCGTTTGGTTTCTCTGTATCTCATAGTTACTCTTTATTCTGCAAAAAAGAGAAAACAATACTTCATATAACTAGCTGCAACTGTTCAATTCTCTTTGCCTGTGTTTAGAATTGAATTGTGGAATTCGTATAGGCAGCCTTGCTCATTATTGAATTATGGAATTCATGTAGGTAGTCATACCCATCTATGATTTAGGAACAATTAAATTTGATGATGATGCAAAGGTTAGTCAATATAACTAGCTTGCCTGAAACAACACTCTTTCTTGCAGCAAAAGATGACGCTTTCTGTGCACTTGGATGATTTGGCAACAAATATGTGTTAAATTAGAATTCTCACAAATACAATCTTTAAGCCGAGAGGCTTCCTATAGTGGCATCATTCATCAATGTAAACATTTGAGCTTTTTGAAAAAAATTGACATCCATTCTCATGTCCCATGAGCTGTCAATTCAATAGTAACAGATTGTATACATAAAAAGGAAATATAAACAGTTACAAACGCAAAAAAAGGGAATATCAAATGCATACGTTATGTGGCCACATATGATTGAACCATTTCATAGAGCCTCTTATGCGTTATGTGGCCACGAAAGGTTTCATAACCGCGATGAAATTGGAGAGGAAGAGTCGCAATGAAATTGGAGAGGAAGAGATGCATTCACACTTATAAAACAGGAATATCACCAAGAAATCGTAGCGGTTGGTTTCTTCTCTTCAGGAAAAGCCGAGAGAACATATATAAAGTATATATTGGCAATCAAAGATTTGTAACTTCCAAAGGGCCTGCGACAGAGTTTTTGTGTTCTCAAACCAATTTCGTCTTTGATTCTTTGCAATCTGAGGTATGCTTGAATTTTATTTATATCATAATTGTCTTTACGATTTAATCTTCAGATGTTCTTTGCAACCTCTATTTTATTTAGTGCTGAAAGCGGTTGGGTGGGGAGGGATTTTGATTTATCTCTGTTTAATTTCATTGTTTTTATCGTCTGTTGTATGTGAGCTATGCGTTGCCCTTTGCGCCATCTATGGTGGAAGCGTTGTTTTCCACTCTTTTAACAAATTTTTCCCTATTTTCTGTTACATGCAGGTTGGGCGCTGATATTTAGGAATTTGTGCATATTGTTCCCATTGTTTACTGGAGCATCCACGTACTGGGAAAAAAGATCTTCGTGCAGAGTAATACACCAGAGTATCTCTGGTGAATTTGAAAGAAGAGATATTCATCAGATGTGACATTTGCACAAAGCAAATCCTGGGAAAACTTGACTGAAGCTATATGTATCCTTGATTCTTCTATTGTTGTGGTCATGCCTGTGCATGCCGTTTTGCTATTTTGGGCATGGGCTGTTTAGAGCCGCTCTTATGTATTTTTGGCTGCAATTTATAGCTTACAGGATTATTATAATTGTATCAAAATGTTTATATATTATTGGAAAACATATATAGATAATATCATATAGAAGGTGATAACAATTTATGTATTGATATTTAATGATTTTTTCAAAATCAAAATCTTTATATATTATTTCAATATATATATACATATCTATCTATCTATATTGAACTTGAAAATGAATTTTTAGATTGATGAATAATAGTATAAGTGGTAAATCTTGACCGTCATTTAGAATAATAATAGTTTATTTTGAAAATATATTCAATTACAAAATTTAAAATTTTAACATGACAATTTTTGTTAAATAGTCATGGTTTTTAAAGTAAAAAATTATTTTTCGTACGTTCTCCTGTTGGATAGCCTGGTCGTCCTTTTTATATTCAGAAGGAAATGTTATTGCTCTTCTGCACCTCATCATCACCCTTTTGAAAACAAACATAAATCGTACATGAGCAACTAGACAAAAAAAAGTCTCTCCTCGCCCATCCTGTTTTAAAAATGCCCATTATTTCATTTTATTGTTCACTGATTTGTTAGTTGATTTAGGAGCAATGATCACTAATAGATTTGGTTTTGTCCACCTATCATAAAATAATAGGATCAGAAAGTGGTTGATTTAGGGATCATTTTATTGGCGCTCATATTTGCCAGATTTTGGGGCAAATTGATAAATAAAGCAGTCAACATTTGAGGTGTTAATTGATGGATTTAAGAGCTTTAATTGTTTGTGGTGTCAACATTTGTGATAATCTGAATTTATAAAAATGGATTGCCAGGCTTTCCAGAAATTATGTTTGTCTGCGTCATTATGAATTTAGGGTTTTCAGACTTATTCCCAAGTTTTTGAGCTGCATAGATTTTACTTAGATTTTTCAAACGTTCTAAACATTCTAACTTAATGTTCTAGCATATCAATTAGTAGAATCTTCTGTGGGCAAGGACATAAGGATGTCAGTTTATGAGTTTTTTAAAAATTTATTCTTTATGCTGTAGATAATATCACATTTTGCATGTTGATACGTAGGGTTCAATCATCTTTTTGGCAATTCTTTTAATATATACATGAGGAGAGAATCCACATTTTAAATTATGGTTAACGTTCCTTGCTAATAGGTTAGGGCATTTCTAATTAAGGGTACATTCGTGTAAAAAAGCAATAGGGAAGCAGGTTTTCTGTCCGTCTTTAATTAGATAGTAATTTTGATTCCTTTTAATATTAGAACTACCAAATATCACAGCTATTTATGTTATTTTTTTAATAATGATTCAAGGGACAACTGAGAGTTTTTGAATTTTAATGTTTATCCCGAATGATAGGCGAAGGAACCGATTACTGTGGCACCTTGGTTTCCATAATGACAAGCATTGTAGGTAGCTTTTCGGTAACTTTTAAGTCATGCTAGCAAATAGCTATATCCCTTTGAGTGAAATTGTAACTAAATGAATGTTGACATATTCACTTTCTTGATGTGTAAATTGATGATAACTTAGTTGGCTATGTCTGGATTTTCTAATATTTGATATTTCGAAGCAATGATACTTAAATAAAACTAAAACTTTTGATGGCCATAATTTAATAGATAAAAGGGATGGATAAAAAATTGATTAAAATAATTTTAAATTAATATAATATATTATGTAATTATATGAAAAGTTAATAAAATATAATTTAAGATATCAATATAAAATATTTAACTTTTAAAATTTAGTTAAGAATTTGGCTTTAATCACTATTAATATGATATTGAAATTGATTTTAAAATATTTTTGATAATATCTATTCAGTATAAAAGTATAAAACTAAAACGTATAAAGAATTTTGTTTTAAAATGATATCTATCTGACTATACCCTAAACCACAATCCTAGAACAATAATCCTAACAACATGAGGTAAACCTTAATTCTAATAATAATCCCAAACTAACGCTAAACTCTAACTATAATCATAATGTTAACTCTAAACTTAAGCATGATTCTAACCCTCAACATAGCTATACTTGGTATCTTAACTTGAACCCAACACTAACCATGATGTGAACCCTAACCCTAACCATAAGTTGTAACCTAAACCTAGCCCAAACCCTAATCATAATGTGTAATCTAACCCAAACCATAATTTTTAACCTAACCCTAACCATAATCTGTAACCTAAACCTAACCCAAACCCTAACCATAATTTGTATTTTTTCTTACATTTTTCCTATCAACTATATCAAATTTTTCATATAAATAACTAATCAATATTTTAAATTTTTTCCTATGTCTCAAATAAATTAAATAAAGATGTATTACGTTTCTATATTGAAATAATTCTTGTGTTTTTAAATTTTAATTATAAAAACATACAATTTCTCTACAAGTCAACATTAAATAAAATAATTAAAATTAATAGACAAAAAAATAAACAATGTCTATCAGAGTTAATGGCATATGTATTGGTATCATTCAATCATAATGATCTACAAATATTTTTTAAAATGTCCAATCTCATTGTCAAGAGAATAACGATGAACGACCAATAAAAGGGTAGATCAACTCCTTAATTAAAGCTTAAGAAGCATATACAATAAAAAAATATCTAAAATTTTAATATAGGGGAACTAAAATTTTATAGGGTATAATATAAGTCAGATTAGAAAAAATAAAAATAGAAATGTATTTAAAATATGTTAAAGTAAATAAATATTAAGTGTGATTCAATTATAGTTACATGAGAAATATTTTATTTATGTTACAATTAAAATAATGTTAGATTTAAAATAATGAAGTGTTATAATTTAATTAGAGGTTATGATTTACTTAGGATTAATGTTAAATTAAGGTAAGGATATAATTAAGGGTATAGTTCAATTAGGGTCAATGATATAGTTTAATAGGAGTCATGGTGTAATTAGGTGTAGGATATAATTCTAACCCCAACCATAATAACCTTAATAACCCTAACTATATTCCTTACCCAAAGCATAAATCTAACCTTAACCAAAACTATAATCCTAACCCTAACCCTAAATTATAACCCTAATGAAAATCATAACCCTAACCATATAATACTAACTATGATGTAAACCCTTACATGAATGTTAACATTATCCTAAACCCTAAATCATTATCTTGATTACAACCTTGAGTTTTAACCCTAATAACCATAATACTAACCATGATGTACATGCTTATCATAGTCATAATCCTAACCCTAACCAAATAACCTATAATGTCAAGCCTAAATCCTCATACAAGGCTAATTTAATAATCATATTTTTGAAGTGAACATATAATACAATTATATATACTTTATAAAAATCCTAACCCTAAACCCTAAGCTTGACCCCTAATTTAAAACTCTAACCCTAGCCATTATCCTAACCATAGTATAAACCTAAAAAATTCCTGATTGTAACCCTAAATTCTAACTCTAATAAAAATGCTTGCCCTAACCATAACTACAATCATGATATAGAATCCCAAACCTAACCATAATCCTAATCATGAACATTAAAACCTAATCCTAGCCCTAAACGTCAATCCTAATCCTAAACCCTAACCCATCATCCTAATAAAAAAAAACCCTAACCATAATCAAAACTATAATTCTAAGTATAATACTAACGATTATTAAAAATTAACCATAATTCCTAACCTTAATAACCATAATACTAACCATGATGTAAAACCTCACCCTAATTATAATCCTAATCAAAATCCTAACCCCAACCATAATAGTAACCATAAAATAAAAGCTTACTTGACTATAATACTAACCCCAAACCTTAATCCTAACCTTAATCCACACATTAAACCCTAAACCTAACTATATTCCAGTAGCAATAGATGACGCTTTCTGTGCAATTGGATGATTTGGCGATTACTTGACTATAATACTAACCCCAAACCTTAATATCTCTGAGTGCAATAGATGACGCTTTCTGTGCACTTGGATGATTTGGCAACAAATATGTGTTCAATTAGAATTCTCACAAATACAATCTTATTTCTTTCAATTATATTAGCCACAGTCAGATGAATTAACATTCGAGCTACTAAATATTGAAGTGGGCTCTTTGAATGGCCTATACAACTTTTGAGAAGAGGTATATTTACACATGGGAATTAAGTTATTCTCTTAGGTTAACATTTATTACAACTTTAGCATCTATTCTTTAAGGTTTTGCCAGTTGTTTCCATCGCAGTCATTTCACTGGAGAGAGAATATTTTTAACAGCCGATTTGCTCCGATGAAAGGGATGGAAACGATGAAAAAGATGCGGCAGGGGCAGAGCCAAGGATAGAGCTGCATAAGAAGGAAGGGTGAAACAAGGGAAAAACCATAGATGGCATACACATAGAGTTGGATTGCAGAAAAGAAAGTAAATAATCATGGCAGCTCTTGTTCTTTCTTCCTTTGTGACTGTACATTGATTGGAGTGTAGTGGGGAGCATATCTTCAAGATATTATATGTAATAAACTAAGTAATTTTTAGTTAGATAGTTGAAAACGTCATTTTCTTAAATTAATTTTGTATCAGTAATAATAACTTTATAAAGTCAATTTAATGATTGTAATGAGAATATAATGATATCTTGAAAATTTTATTTCTTTTATTATCTATAATGTAAATTTTATATTAATTTTTATTTCTATTTTTATTGTTCAATAGTTTTTTCTTGGTAACTTTGTATGGTTCAAACCAAAAAATCATGATAATGTTTAAGAGAATAATCATTATTTGTCTCTATGTTTAAATTGATTTGTTGTATTCATCATTACAAACTATGGATATTGATATTTAATATATGTATTTTGCTTTTAATGTATATTTCTTGTTGGAGCTTTTCCTTGCAGGACCAAAATTGAATCAATAGATGGGCTTGATTCTCAGGGTAGGCACTCAAGTTTGACAAGAAAATAGTCCAATTGATGAGGATAGAGAACAACCTCCTTCTTCTTTGAGCTCCACATCACTCAGGCAGGTATTGCCTTATCTGCACACTCCAGACACCTTAAAATGAACAATTGGCCTACAAATAGATTAGTGTGGAATAATCTTCAAACCCCTTCAGGTAACCTGTACCCCAATGAAGCCAATTCACATGCAACAACCCTACTTGCATAGAATGAGTCTGAAGACTAGAAAGAACATCCTACTACTACTACCAACATGAAAGGGAAAGGTATTTGATTTGATGTTGGGTTGGAAGGGCTCCTGAGATACACTAAGTCTCTCATAGACCAATGCCTTGTCCAATGGGCCACAGAGTCAAACACCTCACTATAAAAGAAAGCTATGGAACAAAAAGACAATACATTCAAATATGGTGATGCCTTACACCAACCATACACCATTGATCAGACCATACATTATCAAACCACTTGTGTATCCAAATGTGTTATCACCCATTCAAAGGATTTTAACCCTCCCCTTAGAAGAGACCTATAAACAAGTAATACATTAACCAGCATCCACTGGAAGACAAACATGAGATACCCTTGATACCCTAGTTCATACACACCTGAAAACCAATCCCAAACCTAGTTGCTTCTGCAAAAGCAACTCTATTGTAGACACATAGGAAATGCAAATAGAAAGATGGAAACACCCTTGATGCTTCAATCAATAAGTCCGAAACTCAAATGGAGACAATCTGATAATAGTAGAAATATATTGAATCTCATACATAAGACAAATCAATTCCAATGCATATCATATTCTCTGAGGCAACAAAGGAGAAAAGAGCACCCTATATGCAGAGAGGTAGAGAAAATCTACAGGAAAAGGACCCTTCATGGAACCAGTTCTCCTCCAAATTGCAGAAGAAGGAACCTCTATAAAATCAAAACTTCAACCATATATACCACTAGCTACCTTGGAATCCTAAACAGGCTAGGATGCAACAAGCTTTAGACAGCTAGGGTTAGGGTTTCAACAACTACACCAACCCCAATTACAACAAAAAATTAAAATTCTCAGAGGGAAAACCAAGTACAGGTCTTTCAAATCAAGGATGATCTTCATGAATGAGAAAAATTCTGAGAAGTATAGGAAAATCATTAATTCACCATGCTCATTAATCTGACCATTTCACCTGCAACACGCCTCAAGCCATTCCTTGTTCATTTCTTAACGGTACAATCCCCCCTACAAACGGTCATCACACGCTAGACCACACTACAACCACTGGTGCTACCAAACAAATCAAATCCAGCTTCAAAAATAACTAAAACCAGTCCTTTCTGTCACTGAGAAACCCTCAGAAAATTCAAATTTGAAAATAAACAGCTACTTCCAAGTGCCAGCAGAAAATTGGCGGTCTAAATTTAAAATCAGGTTAACTTTCAGTCATGGCCGTTAGATCTCTTCTCTTTCACGGGCCTTTATGTCTTAACTTAACTGCAACCCTGGGTTTACCTCCAGCGAACATGCGACAAGGCATTTCCTATTCGCGAGATAAAAACACTAACCCAAGCTTAACTCAGCGATCTAGCGAACAAAGGGAAACATTTAACCTCGGTCCCCTAATTAGCGAACTGGCGACAGAAGATTTTCGCCAATTCGCGAAACACTTTTTACCTCTGCCAAGTTAGTTAGCGATTACGTGAACACTTGTTCACTAAATCACCAGTCAAATCGGAGCACCGCTATCCTTTTCCACGAATGAGTGAAACCCATTAGATATTTGTCGGGCCGCTAAACCATTTTGTCAAAATCACCAAGTCCCCACCCTGGCCTGCCTAGAAGATCGACGACCGTCTTCAAATCTCATGTAGTCAGAAGATCCCATCAGATTATATGCCTGCCGTTGATCTAGAATCTCCTCCCTACCCTGACAACCCTCTGACACCGAAAGAAATCAGTGGCTGTCGCATGATCTTAAGCTTCTGACACATCCGATAAGAACATATTCCATTCGTTGATTCACTAACAGTGTCAGGACCCTCTGACACATCTGGAAACTAGGTCCCACCGATGAGCGCCAAGTCATTACCTCATGGACCAGTAAGAGACTGCCAACTATGAACACGTGTCATTATGGACCCACAGTTTAATCCTTTAGGAGATCATACAGTTGTCATTAAGGCGTTATGTTAAAACCCATGCATCTTCCCTCAGTGGTATGGCGACAATCATCAATCTTGCTTGAACCTTAATCGGTCGTAGAGCCAGAAGATATCGGGTCCACCTGACAAGTAGCCAACTCACCATCCCCGCTAACCAATAGGAAGACGCCATCTCAGCACAACTGGCAGTGAACCCACTGGCAACCATTGGTTAGATGCTAAATCAATAGACGTCGCAAGATCTGATAGGGGAGGAATATTCTTTACGCTCTTATGCTAGCCGCAAGATCAAAAGGAGACCAAGATGCCGGGTCCCGCTAGCACTTCATCAACCTCTATCAAATCACAAGCTGCCACCTGTATTATTATCTGACGACTGGTCCACATGTAACACATCTATGAAAAGGGCCTACCATTTCGCGATTCAGCGACTGAAGGAAAACAAGCCGCTTCACCGAGTCGCATAACATTTGACGGTAACCACCAGACTTTAAGACATTAAGTGAACATACAGTCGCGTAATCGCAGAAAAGAAAAGTTAACCGCCAGGGACTAAGCGATCAGGTGACTGATGAAGAGATGAAATGCGCACATGCATTATATGATCACTTAAGTGCCCAAAAAGGTAATGAAGAATTAGAATGAGGCCAAGACATTACAAAGGGTTTTTCCTACCAACGGCTATATTTTCAAAATTTTGAACCAAGGGTTTAATGTAGAGACCTGAAAAATGACTGCAGAGACCAAAAGAAAAGGGCTAAGGCCATGGAATTTTTTCTAGGTGCTAACATTTCCAATATCTGATATATGACTCAAAATTCATAGTGCACAATTTAATCTTTTTAGTTCTTTAGTCCATAGTTTTTTTGTTTTTTTTTCATTAGATGAAGATTTGAACTCAGCATCTTTTAGGTGCCTACAACATGACTTTACCACTATACCAAATGTCTTTTGACTTCCTATAGTGTATGTTAATGTCTTTTATCTTTTTAGTAAGTAGAAGATAAAATAGTAGAGTCCCATGAATAGCGGTCATGCCATTCAGGCCTAGATTTCTTCTATAAATACGAAGCACAACTAGAGGAAAGGGACCAATAATGGCTCGGGGTTCAACAACTTTTCACTCATTGTCAGGCAATAAAATCACCATAGTGGATCATTTATATACCAATTTGTTGATCATTACATTTGTCCACAAGTACTGGTGATTTGAATGAGCAATTACTGGTGTAATGAGATTTTGCATCCGTCAACACTTTTTTGACCACTTTTTGACCCTTGCATGCATAATATCTCATATAGAATACATTGTTATTGGTCAAAAGCCAAAACCCTACCATGCAAAATTAGCTATAGCCACTACTAATCTCTCTCCCCTACATCCATGCATTGTTCCCCATAACTATGAAGAATGCTAGTGCTTTGAAATACGTACGAATATTGCTGCTATGGCTCTTTTTCTACAGTCTTCTGTGGGTAGTTATTTTATTGTATGGGCAGGCCCTGGTGTAATAGGGCTAGTATAGCTCTTGTTTCTAAATTTAGCCTACATTGTAGCCGTGCACGATCACTATCAGCCGTGCTTTCTTAGAGTGTTTTAATCCATATTGTCAACAACTTTGCCAAAAATGTTTTACTACTTTGGATTTGTATACTTCTATAGTCAGAAACGTTTCAATCTTATCTTTGAAAAATAGACGAAAACATCATTTCAGTTACAATTTGTCTTCGATAGTTATGCAATAAAATTCAATGAGCCATATTTTATTTGGGGGAATCAAATGGGATTTTGAAAAGTTAAGTCCTAATACACTTTATTATATTCTCGGTTGATATGAGTTGTCTTCCATCTATTAGGATAAATTTAAAAAATAAGCCTGTAAAACATCAGTAAAGATGATTTGACCATCCAACAAATTCTGAACGTCAATGATAATTTTTGGAAATGATGATTTAACATATTCTGGATTTGTTTACTTCCGTAATCAGAAATGTCTCAATCTCATCACCACCACCATCAAATCGTCCGATCCAAACGGGATAGATTTAGAGAACCAAACCTAGAAACATCAACCTCAACGACTTGACCATCTAATCTAATCACGGAGGCACCGTGTTAAAATTCACAAACTAAAGCTCAATACGTATCATGTTCCCAAGATAAATCTGCATCGTAGTATTGTGCAAGATGTTTCTGTCATGGATCTCCATCGGAGCAGCTGCAATAGCCTGTATTGCAGTTGGGATAGCAACTGCATCTACCATATTTTATGCTCCAATTCTCTGGGCAGCCATAAGACTGAAAGCCACAAGAAATATGCCTCCGTTACCTCCAGGAAGGATTGGATTCCCTTATTTGGGAGAATCCCTCGACTATATGAGCTCGTGGAGTGACCTGCACAACCTTGACTTGTGGTATGATACGCGAAAGGCTAAGCACGGGGGAATTTTCAAAACCCATATCCTGGGCAAACTCACAGTGTGTTAGATGTGAAGGCCAACAGACAATATGTTTGTTGTGTATTTTATTATGACCCTTCGGTTCTACAAACCTTTCATTGTATTCATCTGGAGCCTTTATATATTGGCTGCTCCTGTTCATTTGTAATTAACTTTTGAGATATAATACAATACTCTGCAGTCTAGACGTAGCCACAATTTGTGGTGAACCAGGATAAATCATGTCTTTGTGTTTGCTATTTAGTTTTTAGATCTGCTGTATATTTTTCTCATTTTTCCAATCCTTTCAATTGGTATCAGAGCACAGGCTGTGTAGGTTGGAAATTGGGGTTAAATTTTCGGAGAGATGGAGGATTCGAAAATAGAGAAATTCGCAGGCAAAAATTTCAGCCTGTGGAAAGTGCAGATGCGTTCTTTGCTGATCAAGCAAGAACTTGAAATCACAATAGATGGAAAAGCTAATAAACCAGCAGCGATGTCGGATGAATATTGGAAGAAAATTGATGATAAAGCAATGGCATCAATCTTTCTTTCGCTGTCACAAAATGTTCTGTTTAATGTCTACAATGAAAAGACAACAAAAGAAGTTTGGGATAAACTTTAGAGCACATACGAAATGGCATCGGCTGTGAACAAAATCTTCATTATGAAGAAGCTTTATAAGTTGAAAATCAAGGAAGGAACTACGATGTCGAATCATGTGAATGATTTGAACACTTTATTGTGTCAAGCAACCTCGATTGGAATGACTCAAGATGATGAAGCCAAAGCTATCATCTTATTATGTTCTTTACCGGATAGCTGGGATCCCGTAGTTACAACGGTTAGCACTGCTAATTCCTCAAAGAAGCTGGTCTATGATGATGTGGTTGCTACTTTACTTAGTGAAGATATGAGAAGAAGTAACAAAGACACCTTAGCCGATGATGCCCTTACCATGGTGAGCACCGAAAGAAGGGGAAGAAGCCAGCATAGAAACAATAATTACAATCAAAGGAAATCAAGATCACCCAATCGATCAAAGTCAAGAGGAAGAAATGGAGAGTGCTAGTTTTGTGGCAAACCAGGCCACTCAAAATGAAATTGTAGATTCTACAAGAAAGCACAAGAAAAAGTGAGGAATTGTGAAGCTAATACAGCCTATGGAGCAGATGAAGCTGCTCTAGTTCTTTCTACAAGTGACTCAAAATCAGATTCTTGGGTGATAGATTTCGGAGCCTCCTTCCATGCTACTTCAAGTATGGATTATTTTAAAAATTATCAAGAAGGTGAATTTGGAGAAGTGTTTTTGGGTGACAATAAAGCATGTAAAATCATTGGGAAAGGAGAAGTTCTTTTGCATCTAGAAGGTGGAGCAAAATTGTTGCTCAAGGATATTAGACATGTTCCTCAATTAAAGAGGAATTTAATTTCAGTCAGCCAACTATATATCCAAGGATTTAAAACAAAACTCACGGATACTTGGAAAATAGTCAAAGGTTCATTGGCTATTGCTAAAGGAGAGAAGACCAGTAGCCTCTATATTTTGAAACCAATCAATGAGGTGGGAGCTGCTATGACAGTCATAGGCAGCGATGCGGCACTTTGGCATCAAAGATTAGGCCACATGAGCAAGAAAGGCCTAGAAGCACTACTCAAGAGGGATCAACTACCGGGTCTCCAATCAGAAAACTTGGAGTTTTGTGAACATTGTCTCTATGGCAAGCAAAAGCGGGTCAGCTTCTTGAAAGATGGGCATGAGATGAAGGCTAAACCATTGGAGCTTGTGCACTTGGATGTCTTTGGTCCTACCGAGGTAAGCTCTTTAGGAGGTGCTAAATATTTCGTTACTTTCCTTGATGATTATACTAGGAAAGTTTGGATATATATGATGGCAAATAAATCAGAAGTTTTTTCTAAATTTAAAATTTTCAAAGCTCTTGTTGAAAACCAAAGAGGCCACAAAATTAAATGTTTAAAAATGGATAATGGAGGGGAGTTTTTTTCACTGGAATTCGATAACTATTGTGTAGATAATGGTATCCGTAGGGTGAAAGTTGTCCCCTACACCCCTCAAGAAAATGGGGCAGCGAAAAGACTTAATAGAACAATGAGAAAGCTCACTGTATGCTTTCTCATGCAGGTTTGGGAAAAGAGTTTTGGGCTAAAGCATGGAATACAACGGTTTATTTGATCAATCGAAGTCCATCATCAAAGTTGAACTTCAAAATTCTGGAAGAAGAATGGAAGGGAAGAAAAATTTCCTACTCCCATCTTAAAGTGTTTGGTTGTCAGGATTTTGCACATGTTCCTAAAGAAAAACAGAGCAAGTTGGATCCCAAATCAGAGCCTTGCATATTCATTGGATATGGGGAAGAAAAATTTGGTTATAGACTTTGGAGCTTAACTGATAAGAAAATTATCAGAAGTAGGGATGTAGTCTTTAATGAAAATACATTTCCTCACTCTAAAGCAGAAGAAATTTCTACAAAAGAATATATTCCCCTATTCGATATGATGAACAATGGCAATCAGAATACTTCTAGCCATTTACATGTGAATCCTACAGCCAACTCCCCAGTCTCTGCTCTATCCTCAATGCCTCATCATAGCTCTTCATCAGAAGACTTGTTGAATGAAAATATTTATAATTACGATTACTCTGCTCTCGGTAATCAACACAGCGGTAGGCACATTGAAATTGGTCATGAAGATAATGTTAACAGTCAATTCACATCCCAATTTGCACATGGGAGCAGAGCTAACGGTTTTAATAGAGACACCACTCTTGGTTTTGACAGAGAAACTCACGATTTCAACAAAGAGCTTGGCATTCACAGTGGCAACACCAGTCAATACAATCATAGTCAATACGATGATACTACTCACGGTAACAGGGAATTTGGAACTCATGATGGCAACCATAGTAACAGTAAAGGAGACCAGTCAAGATATCCCCTGCCACCACAATACAACAGTCTTGAAAGGGATATAATACAACGCGGGAAGGATACAAGACACTGCATAGCAGACAATACACTCGATTTCGGTAATTCCGCACATGGTGACAGGCAAAACAACACTCCCGGTGGAATCAATAATGAAATCAGTCACCATGGTGGAAACGATCATGAAACCAGTCACTGCGGTAGGGAATTTTCACACGGGGATTACCACTCACATTTTTTAGACCACAGAGACAACACTCTCGGTAACACAAGAGACAGGGAGGTCATTATCGGTACTAATAAAAGTCAATTTTCACATGGTTTCGGTGAAGAAACTCACAATTTTCGCAGAGACACTCATGGTTTCGGTGAAGAAACTCTCGGTTATCATGACAAGCAGGTTAATACTCACGGTGATGGCAGAATACCTGTAGATGACACCATGTTTGGAAACTCTGTTCCTTCCCTCTCTTACGCACCAGATTCCACCTCCAGGGAACTCACTTACGGCTCTAAAGAAGACACTCATGGCATGAAATAGTATAATAACAGAGAACAATGAATTTTGAAGGAATTTCACACAATTTGGGGGCTAATGAATATATTGAAACAGAGAGGCAGGGGCCTAAGAAAGGAAATAAACATCCCTAAACTGTTACTTTTGGCTCTCAATTTGAGCTAGTTTAGGATCAGCCGGAAGGCATTGAACCTCAACTAAGAAGATCAACAAGATAGAGAAGAATGCCAGCTAAATACTCAGATTATGAGCTACTATTTGCTGAAGAAACAAAACCTTCAATCCTTGTCTCAGAATTTGCAGAACCTTCAACATTCAAAGCTGCTCTCAAAGATGCCAATAGTGATAAATGGCAACAAGCGATGAATGAGGAGATGAATTCCTTACTAAAGAATCACACCTGGGAATTGGTAACTCTTCCACTTGATAGAAGACCGCTTAGAAACAAGTGGGTATATCGGATTAAAGAAGAAGATGAAGGCAGAAAATGCTTCAAAGCCAGATTGGTGGTAAGGGGGTTTGATCAGGAAAAGGGGATAGACTTTAATGAAATCTTCTCACCGGTTGTTAGAATAACAACTATCCGAACAGTCTTGGGATTAACAACAGCATGGGATCTTGAATTGGAACAGCTTGATGTGAAGACCGCTTTCCTACATGGTGACGTAGAAGAAGAAATATACATGGAACAGCCTCAAGGATTCATCAAGAAGGGGCAAGAACATCGTTATTGCAAGTTAAATCAGAGTTTGTATGGCCTCAAACAAGCTCCTAGATAGTCGTACATCAAATTTGACCGCTTCATGATTGAAAATAATTTCACAAGATGTGAATCAGACCCATGTGTTTACTTCAAGAGACTTCCTAATGGTGAATTTGTCATTCTCCTTCTTTATGTTGATGATATGTTAGTGGCTGGCACAAACAAATGAATAGTCAATGAGTTAAAGGAGAAATTGGCAAGAAAGTTTGACATGAAGGACTTAGGGGCAGCCAAGAAGATTCTTGGCATGACAATCACAAGGGACAGGAAGAAGAAAGAAATTACATTATCTCAACAACAATACATTGATAAAGTTGTTGAGAGGTTTGGCATGGCTGATGCTAAAGTTTCTCCTCTTCCCCTTACTGGTCACTTCCGTCTAAGTTCAAATTTGTGTCCTAAAACACAAGAAGAAAAGGACTACATGGAGAAAATTCCATATAAATCCGCAATTGGCAGCATCATGTATGCAATGGTTTCCACTCGCCCCGACATTGCTCATGTGGTGGGAGTAGTGAGCAGATTCATGAGCAATCCCGGGAAAGCTCATTGGGAAGCTGTTAAGTGGATACTAAGGTATCTAAAAGGAACTTCAAATTTTACATTATGTTTTGGAGGAAATCAGGTTCAGCTGCAAGGTTACACCGATTCTAATCTTGCCAGAGATTTGGACAAATGAAGGTCTACTACTGGATATATCTTCATGTTTTCTGGAGCTACCATTAGTTAGGCTTCAAGTTTGCAACATTACATTGCTCTTTCTTCAGCTGAGGCTGAATACTTAGCTCTTTCTGAAGGTGCAAGGGAAATGATTTGGCTTTAGCGACTATTTGGTGATCTGAAAGTGCATCAAAATGAGTATAAATTGTTTTGTGATAGCTACAGTGCTATCTTCATGGCTCATAATCACTCTTCACAATGTTTCTCTAAGCACGTTGACGCACATGCTCACTTCGTTCATCATGCAGTTGAAGAGGGAAAGTTGGAAGTGGTCAAGATTGATACTAAGATCAATCCAGCGGATATATTCACCAAGGTTTTCGGCAAAGAGAAGTTTGATTGTGCAAGGGCTTCTCTTGGCCTTGTGAAGAAATGGTAAGGCAGCACTTCAACAAGGTATTGGGTGAACAGTTGCAGTATGGTTGTCCTTCAGGTGGGAGTTTGTTAGATGTGAAGGCCAATAGACAATATGTTTGTTGTGTATTTTATTATGACCCTTCAGTTCTACAAACCTTTCATTGTATTCATATGGAACCTTTATATATTGGCTGCTCCTATTCATTTGTAATTAACTTTTGAGATATAATACAATACTCTGCAGTCTGGACGTAGCCACAATTTGTGGTGAACCAGGATAAATCGTGTCTTTGTGTTTGCTATTTAGTTTTTAAATCTGCTGTATATTTTTCTCATTTTTCCAATCCTTTCACAGTGGTCATGTTGGGTGCGAAGGCCAACAAATTCATCCCTACCAACAAAGACATGTTGTTCAGAAACCTGTGGCCCAAATCACTGAGAGCTCTGATCGGGAGGCACTCCATGACTAGTTACTAGGGCACCAAACACAAAAGAGTGCGGCGGATTATTCATTCTGTTCTGGGGACCGAAACATTGAAGAAGTCAATTGGGAGGTTTGAAAGGCTTGTGGTGCAGTATCTGGATTCCGAGTGGTGTTCTGGCAAAGTCATCCACGCCCATAGCAAAGTGAGGGGAATGGCATTATGTGTGGCAGCGGAGTATTTTATGGGGTTAAAATCTGGGGAAGAGTTGGAGAGCTTTAGGCGGCACTATTATGATTTGAACAAGGGGCTTCTTTCTCACCCTCTTGATCTTCCCTGGATGGTCTTTGGGAAGGCCATGTGCACTCGTGCCGCTATTGTTGCTCAAATTGATGAGCAGATCAAGCTGCGTAGGAATTGTTTGAACAAAACTGGGGAGGAGGAAGAGAACTTTTTGGACATGGTTTTGAGGGCCCAAAAGGAAGGGGGTGAGTTTTGCTTGAGTGACGAGGAGATTATAGACAACTTGTTGGGGTTTTTAATTGGAGGATTCGATACTACTACTTCTGCTTTGGGCACAATTCTTAAGCATCTCAGTCTCTCGCCACACGTCTTACAAGACCTACGTAAAGGTACTTCGAATCTACAAATTTTAGTAGTTAAAAAAATTGTACTCTAAATTAAACATTCCATTTTACTAAAGGTATATTATTATGTCGAGTTGATCCAGATTGCAGAGAGCTAAGAGATAGCAAGGAGGTAGGAGAACCTCTTACCTGGAATGGAATTAAAAGTGTGAATTACTTGAGAAATGTAATAGCAGAAGGACTACACATTGTGCCACCAATATACGGAGGATTTAAAGAAGCAAAAATAGATATTCCTTATGGTGGTTATACCATTCCAAAGGGATGGAAGGTGGGTATTTATATTTATTTGCAGAAGTAGGAGTTTTAATCTCTCATAGTCTAAATTTGAGAATGGATGAGTTGCAGGTTAATTTTTCTATGAGAGAAACCAGCAATAAAGAGGAGTACTTTCAAAATCCAGAGAAGTTTTTCCCAGATCGCTTCAATGAACAACAAGAGCCATTTTCCTACATTCCTTTTGGGCAAGGAAATCGAATGTGCCCTGGTAATGAGTATGCGAAGATAGAAATGGAAATATTTCTCTATCATTTAGTGCTAAGATACGATTGGGAATTGGTGGAGGTCGATGAACCCATTAGTATCTCCTTTACTGCCCAACCCACACATGGTTTACCTTTGAGGCTTAGATCAGTACCATGAAGAAATTGGAATGTATAGGAGAAAATGACATGGCCACCAATATAGTATTTTATGCCCCCATTTCACGTCTTATAATGTTCAGGTCTTCATATTAGAGTTTTTACAAGAATTTTGTTGTTTAACATAGTGTCCAACTTAAACTACCTATAATAAAATCAGTACGCTATACAAAAGGCAATGTTTTGGTGTATGTGTAAACTAGGTGAAATGTGAACCTATGATATATATTATTATATTTTATTTTTAACTTTTTATTCTTAAAGAAAGTCTTGTAATATCAGGAAAATTAAGAAATATTATAAATTGGAAATCAACATTAGAAATTGTTAATTCTACGTGAATGCATATTGTGTGGCTTGTCATTGGGATTCTCAAATCTAGGGCCAATTTTTTCTTTAATTTGTTAGATACTTATTTTCTCTCACTTGTATGCATCTTTGATTATTTACTTCTTTGATTTGTTGAGGTATACCATCTCTATGTATTTCAATTCATTTTCAGATTTATTGTTTATAGATATTTTAGACTATCTAATAATGGTAGCTATTTTAAAACAAATATTTATATTCTTATATTATGCTTAAATATTTTTCTTTTTGACACATATATTTCAAACAACATCATAGTCAATTATGACATATATAATTTAATTTATCTAGAGAAAATCTATCTTTTATAATATATTATACCTATAACGGGATTCAGTTTTCTATCCAAAGCTTGTTATGAATTCTTATGAGCATATATAATTTATGATCATATTTCACTTATTTGTAAGAACCTTGGCCACGCAAGTGGAAGCAAGTTCTGAAATGAATTGCAATTGTGCGATAAAAGGAGGATTTCATGTGTCAATTTTACCGGTAAAGTTATCTTGGCTTACCCAATTTTCTCTGATTTCATTCATATTCGATTAAGAAGGCAGACATTGTGTTTCATGAAATTTGGTTTGTTTCCACTGGAAATCATAAGTCGGAGAATACAAAATCTATGTCATTAAATAAATCCTTTCACATATTTTTTTTTAAGAGAACTTTGTCAAAAACCTTCCAATGTAATTGTTGCCACATTTTCTATAGCAACTAGTTTAATTTTTGGAACATTTTTTGTATATTGGAATAGATTTCCATTCCTTTCCATAGTTTCAATAATAAGATTTGATATTTTCATAGCCATTTGTAATATCTTGTAACTGGATTCCACCATGTAATATTTTAAATTTGGACTAATTATTCTTCTTTGGAGGAAGGCATACTCAAGGATAGGGATGCTATTTTGAGACTCGTGCTACAAGGGTATTAGGGTATGGCAAATCATGAACATTAAATTATTAATAAAAATGATGATGTTCCTCTCATTATTTCTTTATATTGCAATCATTTTCTTTACAAGTCCATCTCTCTAAAGCCAACAAAACTTTTACATCCTATTTTATTATTTTCAAATTTGCGCTGATTTGTTGTGCAAGGCGTCCAAATTTACTGCTATTTTATTTGACTAAACGAAGGGAAAATGTTTTAGTTGGGACCTTTGATGCAGTTCAGTGTTGAGCAAATGACCAAAGGAGATGTCCAAGCCCTCAACTAAACAACCACACAATGGAATCACAACAACAAAGCAAGATCTGATAACAATATGAACTCTTTATTCATAAATAACTAATCACATGCAATGTGCCACACTGTAAGACCTCTCTAGTTATGACCAATTACAAAGCAAGTAATAGTTCTACAAGATCTCTCAAGATCCAATTTAAATACTAACCCTAGCTAGCAAGATCTGAAACAACATATCAATTCGGTAGGAACATCCAACAAGATCTAAACTTGTGCTCACAAGCCACCAAGTGATCTCCTTCTTCCTAGGTCACAACCACTAGCTCTTCTCACAAATTTGTAGCTTCTGATTCCTCACTTGAATCTCTCTTCTACTCCTTCTCCCTTTTTATCTCCTCTACAACTCTACCCCAAACCTCCTTATATACTACTTCAGCCACATGTTGGCTTAAAGAAAGAAAGAAATCCTAAACCCAGTCGGCTACTAAAGACAAATAAATATGCCTCAAGTCAGCTTCCAAATAATATTAAATGCACATAGGATAAATATCCAAGACCCAAATAAATCCACAGACATCCCCACAATTGATACACATGACAATCACATGCTACACACATTAAATGCATCAAGTTGGTTGAACAAATCTGCAAGAACTCCATTCAAAAAGCCAAACTGCCAAGTGTCAGCAAAACTACAGAGCAAATGAGGCATCATCAAGCAATAAAATCAACCGAGGTCCAAAAGCATCGTCAAGCACATGTTCTACCGAGCACCAGAAGTTTTGTTGAGCTCCTTCAGCAACTGAGTCCCTTCAGTGACCGAGCCCTTTTGTCAACACTAAAAATGAGCAACAAAGATTGAGTCCCAATAGCGACCGAGCTCCTCGGTCAACACTGCAATCAAGAAACACTTCTCCAACTGAGTTCTCCAACACTAAGTCCAAAACACTCAAACAAGCATGATTGCTAACTATGCAAGGATGCTCCTGCATCAGACAACACAGGTGCGGGTGAACCCACAATAGTGGGTTACACTTTTTTGCCTGAATGGACACTAAACTCTACATTTTGAAAAAAAACTTTCAGATTCAAATGCATATTCTAGTTAAACCATTTGAAATCATAAGATGAAGTAAATTAGAGTATTTTAGGATTTTCTATCTAGATTCTAAATATAATTTTTATTTTTATTTTTGAATTTATTTGAATGGTTTTTTCTTTCTCCCACGAAAATTGGTATGTTTCTGAAAACGTCATTTTCAAATAATTACATTATTTTCATAGAGCATAACTTTTTTTCTAAAATAGATATCAATGTGATTCTTTTGAATTTAGGTTTGTAACATCCATATGGAGGGCATGAAATTGTTTTGATGACATTATCATGATTATTGCATATTTTATTAACGTTTGAAGTTGACTAAACTGTAATTTTGAGATATCTTGACTACATAGCTTATAACTTGTGTATTTGTCCAATTTCAATTTTTTTTTTTTTTTATAGTAAAAGAACTTCAATACCTAGGGCATAGATATTTTTAAGATTTTTTTCTCTCATTTACTATTTTTCTAGAAGTGTCAAACATAGAGGTAGACATACAGTGAAATATCTATATTTAGTAAAACTAAAAAGAAAAAGTCATAATAAACTTAATATATATTAACGTTAAAATCATTGGAAAGATTTTTCTCAATAGTACCTTGCTACATAGATAGGTTTCTCAAATGGATTTATTTGATCTACCAAAAGATAAAGTCAAAGTGATTTTTTGTCAGCATTTAATAGGTCCGAAGGAGACTCCATTGTAGGTATGAATGAGGAGTATAGATGTTATATCAATGTTTTTTATGATCTAAGAGGCTTTGAGATAACCATTTATAATTACTTCCTTCAAATAGAACCTCTCAAGGCTTAAATCATCATATTTTATTAAAAATGTGGTATTTTAGCAAAAATTAGCATGTCCAAAAAATTGTAACCCACTATTGTGGGGTCACCCATGCACAAATATGTTCTTAAAGGTTAGAAGAACATCTTATAGGATTCAACACATAAACCCCAAATTGGTTCTTCACAGACATGTCCTCCAAGTCTTCAACTTGTACACTCTTCCCTTTGTTCCACCTTTGTAAATCCTTTCCAGAAATAGACAACTATTGGCTCTGCTTCTTCACATCCTTCCTTTGTGCCCTACAAGTTTGTTTCCCACATTGATCTCCAATCCTTCTAGGATCCTTCAACTCAAATCGGCTCCCAAAGCTCATATTCCTCCTACTGAGTTCTTCATTCTACAAAGGGATTAGTGAAAACCTCCTACCACCCTTCTCAATAGTAAACATATTCTTGACACAATCGTGCATAGCCCTGCAATCATACTACCAAGGTCTACCGAGCAATATGTGACGACTACTCATATCCACAATATCACACCAAACTTGATCCTTATACTGTTCAATATGAAAGTCAACAAGACATTTATTCCTCACTTCCAAAGCATGTGCATCTTGCAACCAACAAATCCTATAAGGAAAAGGATGTCTCTCTTTTCAAACCAAGTTTCTAAACCATCTCCTCAACTATAAGGTTATCAGTACTACCACCATCCATAATCACATTGTAAATTTTACTGAAAGACTTAAAACGAGTCCTAAATAAATTACTCCTTTGACAGGGTTCCAGTACTCGCTTACCAAATAGTACTTGTCAAGCATGAAAATTCTCCCCTCCCTATTTGGTCTCATTCACTGAATCTTCTACCTCATTGACCACAACAACTCTTCGACCACTAGTCTTCTGGGAACATTCATAAGTCCTATATCCTTCTTCACCACAATGAAAATAAGTACCCTTAAAAAAAACCTTACCTATTCTCTTCCTTGGCTCAACAAGTTTTGGTTCATCTTCAGTAGTTGGCTTATCCTTCATTGAGTGGTCATGTTTCTCCTTCCCTCAGGATCCACCTTGATGTTTTCTCTTCAACCTATCTTCTTCCTTCAAAGCACACTGATAAGCATCCTCAACTAAATCAATCTTCACAATATACCAATCTCATCTTGAATATTGAATCTCAAATCATTAATATACAAAGCTACATTTTCCTTGGAAATTTCTCTATGCCTAGACTGAATAGTCAACTTATAGAACTCCTTGGTATAATCCTTCATAGAAAAATCCTTCTGTTTTAGATTCTACAACCTTTTTAAAAAAAAACTCAAGTTCATAGTCAACATATATGAACTTAGCCTTTAACATAGTCACCATCAATCTCCATCTAGTGATCTTTAGTTCACCTTCTTCTTCTCTATCTCATTGTAATTATTTCCACCAAAGAGAAACATGTCCTTTAAGCTTAGTTTGTGCCAATCTTACTTTGAGTGGATCACCAATATCCTCTAACTCAAAGAAGTCTTCCAATTCACCAATCCAATCAATCAAGTCTTCAGGATTCAAAGTACTTGAGAAATTAGATACATCCATATTATGCTTCAACTTCAGCCGAGTGCTAGATCTATCCAATCGGTCAGCTCTATCATCCATAGATCTTTGCACATGGTAAGTTATGCCCTTTCCACTAGATCCAAAAACTTCAAAGTCTATAATAGATTCCTCATAAATATCCTCAGTGCCCACATTCCAAGGTACACCAGCCATAGTGCTTATGATCTTAGTGATCATATCATTCTTCATAAATTCCATCTCATATCTAAAATCTTCTTTAACCTTTTATGTAATCCTCGGTTCTACAACATCACAGAGATGTGCAATTGTCCTAGGGTCCAATCTTCTCAAAGGCATCTTCCAAGATCTTCGTAAACCCAAGGCAAAAAATCACCACCAGATCAACCAAGCTCTAAGAAACTTTACCCAACCCAAGGTCCTAGTGCAAACTACCTCACCTTCAGTGATCTATCCTTACACTTAGGAACTCTATCTCTAATACCACCTGACACAGTGCAAGGCCGAGAGAATTTCCAAAGGAGATGTCCAAGCCTCCAACTAAACAACCACACAATGGAATCACAACAACAAGAAAAGATCTAATAAAAATCTGAACTCTTTATTCATAAATAACTGATTACATGTAATGTGACAGGCTATAAGGCCTTCTTGATTATGACCAATTACAAAGGAAGTAATAGTTCTACAAGATCCCTCAAGATCTAATTCAAACTATAACCCTCGCTGGCTAGATCTAAAACAACATATCAATCTGGTAGGAACATCCAACAAGATCTAAACTTGTGCTCACAAGCCACCAAGTGATCTCCTTATTCCTTGGTCACAACCACTAGCTCTACTCACAAATTTGTAGCTTCTAATTCCTAACTTGAATCTCTCTTCTACTCCTTCCTTTTTCTATCCTCTACAACTCTACTCTAGATCTCCCAATATACTACTTTATCCACAGGTCGACTAGAAGAAAGAAATAAATCCTAAACCCAGTCAACTACTAAAGAAAAACAAATATGCCTCAAGTTGTCTTACAAATAATATTAAATACACATAGGATAAAGATCCAAGAACCAAATAGGTCCACAAAAATCCCCATAATTGATCCATACCATGATCACATGCTACACACATTAAATGCATCAAGTCGGCTAGTGAAATCTATAAAACTCCATTTGGCAAGCCAAACTACTTAGTGTCAGCAAAACTACCAAGCAAACCAAGCATCACCGAGAAAGCACATCTACTGAGATCCACAAGCATCACCAAGAACAGGTTTTTCTGAGCACCAAAAGTTTTTCCAAGCTCCCTCAATGATTGAGTCCCTTCAATGACCGAGCCTTTCGGTCAACATTGTAATCAAACAACAATGACTGAGTCCCAACAATGACTGAGCTCCTTGGTCAACACTACAACTAAAAATCACTTCTCCAATACTAATGCCAAAACACTCCAACATGAAGGATTGCTAACTACCCAAGGATGCTCCCGCATCAACCTTTTACACCTCTAGGGCTTAAGCCATTTACTTAATTTTTTTTTCTTGTTCATTCTCTTTATCTATAGTAGTAGGTGGTGTTCACCCAGTGGTAATAAATTACAAGGCACTTCCTCTGACTATGAGAAAAGTCTTCTTGTTTTAGGACATGTCTACTGCATATACCCCTATGATGGAATATGGATGAAGTGACTGAGAGGGGGGGGGTGAATCAGTCAACCATAAAACACTTCACAATTAATTCTTTCCAGATCCCTTAGGATATCTTTAAAATGTTATCTGTTTTAGCACTCGGTAAATAGATTGCAGTAACTTTGAAGATGCAGAAAGTATTACCAAAATTATCTTTTAGATATTCATCAGCACTGGTGTATGATTAAGATAGCAATTAAGAACACAAGAGACACAAGATTTAATGTGGAAACCCAATATGGGAAAAACCACCAATGTATCTAGATACTGATTTTCACTTTTCTGAAGTGATGCCCGGTTAGAAGCCAACCCGGTAAAAGGTTACAAAACACACTGTTAGGTGTGACCTTGTTAGAGGATTTAATCACCCTGCTAGGAGTGGCCTGGTAAGAGGTCTTGAAAACAATTCAATGGAATTGTCACCTTGTTAGAGGATTTACAATATGGTTGTTAAACCAACTCGGTTAAGAGATTTAGAATTCATTGTTACAATGATAAGAAGGTAACAATGAAAAATGACCTGTATAATAATGCAACTGCCTTGCTGATTACAGATCTCTGTTCTGCATATGTGTGATCCTTCCTAATCGAATAAATCTCTGCTACACCTTAAGGATATCTGAACATCCTTCACAAATTCGCACACACCTTTCCTGTCTTTTCTTCTGTAAATCTTCTTGCTGTATATCCCTTTTTATTTTTCACATTTGACCTTTTATTTATATGATTTTAGATTTATCAAATCGACATTATTTAGTATAACAGTCAACTGAATTAAGAAAACTCTTTTTGCAAAAATCCTTCAAGGGCCGACAGTGCTCGGTGACCATAACTTTCTACAATCTTTCAGAGACCGAGGGAACTCGGTAAACATCGACAATCCTTCAATAACCGACTGAACTCAGTAAACACTGAATTTCCTTTGATAACCGAGTGGACTCGGTAAATGCTGAATTTCCTTTGATAACCAAGTGGCATCGGTAAATGCTGAATTTCCCTATCTGGCAGACCGACTGAGCTCAGTAGGAACTGATTTCTACGGACTATGACATTGTGTGACATCAAAGACAATACATAATTTGAGTAGCAATTTCCTTCAAACAATTGTTTCCAACAATCTCCCTCTTTGGCATTGATGGAAACACAATATATCATAGCATAAGAAATTTGAAAGAGTTAGCTCGGTTCAGATTCAAATCTTCCTCTGTCAACAAACTTCCTTTATCCTGAAAATTCTTCCTTCTGACTATTGAAAATTTCTTGAAGTAATAGAAAAGACATAGCAAACACTCCCTCTTTGACAACACATGCCAAAGACAATTCACATATTGCCGGTGTAAATTAATGTACCTCAAGTACTGATTCATATGCAATGATTCCTTGAATATGCTGCATCAACTGGTTGATTTTCAATCATGTTCTGGTTGATGCATCACTAAAACTATATTTAGTGAGCCTCGGATAGGGGAATGACCCCTAACTTACCTCTTAGATACACAAATGCATCCTTAGGTAATGGTTTGGTAAAAATGTTTGCAATCTGTTCTTTTGTATGAATATATTCTAATCTGATTTCCTTGTCCTACACCAATTCTTTGACAAAGTGATATTTAATAGCAATGTGCTTGGTTTTGGAATGCATCACTGGATTCTTTGAAATGTTTATTGCACTGGTATTGTCACAAAATATAACAACTGGTTCTTTGATTTCAATCTTCATACCTTCTAATAACTATTTAAACCAAACAATATTTGAACAGTTTACTGCAGTAGCAACATATTCTGCTTCAGCTGTGGATTGAGATGTGCAATTTTGCTTTTTACTAGTCCAGGATACCAGTCTTTTTCCAAGAAAAAATGCTCCACCACTTGTGCTTTTTATGTCATCAATGTTTCCTGCCCAATCAGCACCAGTAAACACTTTTAAGTCTAGATTGCCTCCAAATTTATACCACAAACCATATTCTTCAGTTCCTCTTAAGTATCTTAAGATTCTTTTGATTGCCATCATATGATTTTCCTTAGGTTTTGCTGAGAATCTAGCTACTATACCGAGTGCTAAGGCAATATCAGGTCTTGTATGTACTACATACTGCAATTTTCCAATCATAGATCGGTATAGGGTTTGATCAACTTCTTTTGAATCATCATTTTTGGTAAGTTTCAGTCCAGTACATATGGGTGTACCAACTGGTTTTGAATCTTCCATACCAAACTTCTTAAGTATTTCCTTAATGTATTTAGATTGAGTAATGTATATACCATTCTTGCTTTGCTGAATTTGAAGACCAACAAAGAATTTTATTAAACCAAACATAGACATTTCAAATTCTTTGTTCATTTGCTCTGAAAATTCTTTGCACTGATCCTCATTTCCTGTAAATATAGTATCATCTACAAATATTTCTGCCAATACAATTTTGTCATCTGGTCCTTCTTTAATATACAGATTGTTGTTATCATTGGCTCTTTTGAAATTAATCTGAATCAAATAGTTATGGAGTGTTTCATACCATGCTCTAGGAGCTTGTTTCAAACCATACAATGCTTTGTGTAACCTGCAGACCATGTCCTTTTTATCTGGATCAACAAAACCTTCAGGTTGTTCAATGTAGACCTCTTCATCAAGAATTCCATTGAGAAATGCAGATTTTATATCCATCTGATATATCTTAAATCCTTTGTGTGCTGCATAAGCAAGTAGAGTTCTTACACCTTCTAATCTTGCAACAGGAGAAAAAGTTTCTCCATAATCTATACCTTCTTCTTGAGAATAACCTTTACATACCAGTCTAGCTTTGTTTCTAGATACTTGACCATCTTCATTCAGCTTATTCCTGAATACCCATTTTGTTCCAATTACATTCTTATCTTTAGGTCTAGGTACAAGAGTCCATGTTTTGTTCTTTTGTATTTGTTCTAATTCTTCATTCATTGCTTCAATCCAACTTTCATTTTCCAATGCATCTTTGATATTTCTAGGTTCAAAGTCAGTAAGCAGACATGTACCTTTTAGCTTGCTTCTTGTCATAGTACCATCTGATTTGTTTCCAATAATTTGATCTGGTGTATGATGTCTTTTGACATATTTGGCTAGTATAGGTTCCTTGCCTTTTGAATGATTCATGTTGTTGTCTTCTAGGATCTCTTCTTCAGGTTGCTCAGGCTCGGTAGATATTTGCTCGATAACTTTAGGCTGAGACTCAGTCTGAATTTCTTCCTGTGACTCGGTTTGAACTTCTTCCTGTGACTCAGTTTGTGACTCGGTAACTGTGCTCGGCTCGGTAGATATAGTTTCCTTATTGATAGTTGTGTCTGCCAATGTTTCAGGTTCAATGTAAATGAATCTTCTGTAGTTATCAGGTTCCCTTTTGCTTTCTTCTTCAGTCTTTTCTACAAACTCATCAAATTTTACATGTATACTTTCTATGACTTTGTGAGTAGATAAGTTCAGACATTTGTATGCCTTGCTTTTGCTAGAATATCCTAGGAATATTCCTTCATCACTTTTCACATCAAATTTATTTCTTCTGGATTCTTTTAAGATATAACACTTGCTACCAAATATTTTCATGTAACTTACATTGGGTTTATAGCCATACCATAATTCATAAGGAGTTTTGAATGTGTCTTTCTTCAATTGTACTCGGTTCAAGGTATGAACTGCAGTGCTGATAGCTTCCTTCCAGTACTTTATAGTGATGTTCTTTTCTATCATTAGAGTCCTTGCACAATCCATAATAGATCTGTTTCTTCTTTCTGCTATTCCATTCTGCTCAGGAGTTCTAAGAGCTGATACCTGTCTTTTGATTCCTCTTTCAATGCAAAAGTTGTTAAAATCATGGGAGATGAATTCACCACCTCTGTCTGATCTTAAGCATTTCAATCTTTTCCCTGTTTCCTTTTCCACTCTTGCTAAGTACCATTTGAACTTTTCAAATGCTTCTGATCTTTCTCTTAAATACATGATAGTCATCATTCTAGAATAATCATCAATGAAAAGAATAAAGAATTTATCTCCAGTATAGCTTTGTATTCCAATAGGTCCACATAAATCAGTATGCACAATTTCCAAAATTTCTTTAGACTGATAGTTCTTACTCTTGAAACTAGTTTTACTCATTTTGCCAATCTGACAATTCTTACATAGACCAGTATCAGGTTTCTTCAAAGTAGGAATGCCTCTAACCTTCTTGAATTTGCTTATTTTTATCATGTTATCAAAATTCACATGACATAACCTTTTGTGCCATAGCCAACTTTCTTCTATTTGAGCAATAAAGCATGAATATTCACTGAGATCAAGATAAAATAAGTTACCTTTTGTTTGTTTGCCTAATCCAATGAGTTTTCCTTTTTCATCCAGCAGTCTTGCTTGACCATTCATGAATTCAACCTTGAAACCAATGTTGATTAGCTGTGCTACACTTAGAAGATTATTTTTTAGTCCTTCAACCCAATAAGCATTATCACATATGAGTTCTTTGGTTAATGAGATTCTTCCTTTTCCTTTTATACAACAAGGTTCATTGTTTCCAAATCTTACATTACCACTATCACAGTCTTCTAGATATTCAAATTTTGTCTTGTCACCAGTCATGTGGTGTGAACATCCGCTATCTATTATCCATATATCATTTTTGCTTATATGAGAAATAAGTGCCATCTTATCTTCATCATCATCAGATTCATCTTTTATAGCAATAAAGACAATTTCTTCTTCACTATCATCAGAATCTTTAGCCATAAAACATGTTTTCTTACCTTTATCCTTGAATGATTTAAAATTCTTTTTGCCATAGTACTTGTGACTTCTCTTCTCTTCCTTGACTTGCTTGTTTGGGCACCTAGCTGCAATATGTCCAATTTTTTCACATGAAAAATAGATTAAAGGAGTTTTACCTTTATATTTACCTTTCCCTCTAGAGTACTTCTTTGCAAGTAATGCTTCTACAATTTCAAGATCACTATCAGAACTTTCTTCTGATACTTCTTCACTTTCTGACTGAACTTCTTTAATTTTCTTGTTCTTCTTTAGTGAAACCTTGGCTTCAAATGCTGATTCAATATTTTTCAAACTAGGAACATAGTTGTCATAGTTGTCTAATTCAAAGGCTGTCAATCTTCCAACTAAAGCATCCAAAGTTATATTGTGGTTTGTTTCACATCTTCTTTCTTGAATAGCTGATACTCTTATTGCATAGATAGGGAGTAATGTTCTGAGTACCTTACTTATAACAGTTTCATCTGAGATTGTTCCTCTAGAAGCTCTAATTGCACTTACACTTGCTTTGATTCTTTCAACATATTTTGCAATGTTTTCATCTTCCTTCATATTCATCTTGTCAAACTATCCTCTTAGGCTTTCTGCTTTGGCTCTTTTCACATTTGCATCACCACCATATATTTTCTTCAGTGCCATCCACATTTCATATGCAGTAGTGCATTCTTTAATATCATCAAATTCTTCATAGCTGAGAGCAGATGCAATGTCTATCATCATGGTGTTGTGAGTCTTTTTATTTGCAATGTCTTCAACAGTTAATGCGCCATTAGGAATTGTGTATTCTTCATCAATGTATTTGCATCCTGAATCACCAATGGAAGCCAGATGAAGTCGCATGAGACCTTGCCATGCTGAAAAGTTATCTCTGTTGAGCTTTGGAATTTCCCTCTTGTAAGACATCCTGATCTTTAGCTTAGGTCCTTGAAACCCTTCCTGCAAGCACCAAAAGCTCTGATACCAATT